>QNTS01016048.1:4325-18645 GCA_003317085.1 Hucho hucho
ACACTACACCACACCACACCACACCACACCACACCACACCACACCACACTACACCACACCACACCACACCACACCACACCACACTACACCACACCACACTACACCACACTACACCACACCACACCACACCACACCACACTACACCACACCACACCACACTACACCACACTACACCCTGCCTGCCTGAGGGGTAGCTAGCTGGTGATGTTAATGTTGAGCCGCCACCTATGAAGCTGTACTCTCTCATTACCTAGCTCATTTTTTATGGAGTTATGGATTTAATCGTTGTCTTACTGCTGTTTGTACTCACTTCAGACTGCATTTGAATATCATAAAGAAGCACGTAAAGGCACTTAGCTTAATGAGCATGTGGTTAGGGTGTTCTCAGAGGATTCCCTTTGAGCTACGTTGTGGCCTGTCGACAAATTAGCTGTTAGAAATTTGCAATGGGACTTTTTGCTCTGGTTATTATGTTTTTTACTGTGCTGTAGCAGTTACATGTTCCAGCTGCTAGAAGGGGAATACCCTCTTGGCATAAGGCATAACCCCCTCCACTACTGGAACTCAAGACTCTCTCCCAATTCATTGTGAATTGCAGCCCAACTCAAGTGGTTCTCCAGGATGGATGGTGATCAGGAAGTGTGTGGGCTTAGCCATGTGGTGGACCATATCTCCAGCCGAGACGTGAATGTTTTTTCCTGTTCAGATGCCATTACTCAAGCCAAGAGACAGACAGGGGGTTCTCTTAAGACTGGTAGTTGAGTTATCACTGTGGTGAAAACATGGCCCTACATTTCCTGTAACAGACAGATTGACAGGTTGAATAAATATACTTCAATATATTTAATACCAACACCATAAAGCTTGACATAACCATAAATCTTGACATCTCTCTCTCTCTCTCGTTTTGTCTTCAGGAAAGCCTGATGTCTTCATTCAACTGGATCTGGAGGCAGAATTCCATTTCACTCATCTAATCATGACCTTCAAGGTGAGACACGTCACCTTTAGAACTCTGTTAAATGTATGCATCATATGGAAATACTCTGTGTCTTCCTAAAATGTGTCTACACACATCTCATCGCTCTACTGTCACACAGACGTTTCGCCCAGCAGCCATGGTGATTGAGCGATCGGCAGATTTTGGACGTAACTGGCAGGTATACCGCTACTTTGCCTACGACTGTGCCTCTGTCTTCCCTGGGATATCCAAAGGTCCCCTGCGCAAGGTGGATGATGTCACCTGTGAGTCCCGCTACTCTGACATTGAGCCATCCACAGAGGGAGAGGTGAGTCTGATTGGCTAGAGATATAGACAATCACTATTACTGGTGTTCTATAATAATATAAATATACTGTAATATATGCCGTTTAGTAGACGCCTTTATTCAAAGCGACTTAGTCATGTGACTTAGTCATGCGTGCATACATTTTGCATATAGGTTGCCCCAGGAATCGAACCCACAATCCTGGCCTTGCAAGCACCATTCTCTACCAACTGAGCCTTACAGGACATACAGTATATATTAATATATCCATAAATGTAGATGTCATTCAACCACCTGTCGTGTCCCTCGTCTTCTTCCAGGCCATCTACAGAGTTTTGGACCCTGCCATCCACATTGAGGACCCCTACAGCCCCAACATTCAGAGTAAGAGACCCTCAGCAGTCACTACAACTGGCAACCGCTTACTCCATGTAAAGCCAAACTCACATAGCCTACATCAGGGCTGTCCAACCCTGTTCCTGGAGAGCTACCGTCCTGTAGGTTTTCACTCCAACCCTGTTCCTGGAGAGCTACCCTCCTGTAGGTTTTCACTCCAACCCTGTTCCTGGAGAGCTACCGTCCTGTAGGTTTTCACTCCAACCCTGTTCCTGGAGAGCTACCGTCCTGTAGGTTTTCACTCCAACCCTGTTCCTGGAGAGCTAGGTTTTCACTCCAACCCTGTTCCTGGAGAGCTACCGTCCTGTAGGTTTTCACTCCAACCCTCCTCTAGCGCACCTGATATCTGCATTGTGTCCCACCACCCGCCAACCCCTTTTTTACGCTACTGCTACTCTCTGTTCATCATATATGCATAGTCACTTTAACCATAACTACATGTACATATACTACCTCAATCAGCCTGAAAACCGGTGTCTGTATGTAGCCTCGCTACTTTTATAGCCTCGCTACTTTTACAGCCTCGCTACTGTATATAGCCTCGCTACTGTATATACTGCTGTTTTTATTTCTCTACCTACCTATTGTTCACCTAATACCTTTTTTATTATTTTTTGCACTGTTGGTTAGAGCCTGTAAGTAAGCATTTCACTGTAAGGTCTACACCTGTTGTATTCGGCGCACGTGACAAATAAACTTTGATTTGATTTGATTTGATTCTAATAATTAGCTGGTTGTTAAGCTGAATCAGGTTAGTTACAACTGAGGTTGGACTGAACACCTACAGGAGTGTAGCTTTCCAGGAACATGGTTGGAGAACCCTGGTGTGACCCTACAGGAGGGTAGCTCTCCAGGAACAGGGTTGAAGAGCCCTGATGTGAACCTACTGGAGGGTAGCTCTCCAGGAACAGGGTTAAAGAGCCCTGGTGTGAACCTACTGGAGGGTAGCTCTCCAGGAACAGGGTTGAAGAGCCCTAATGTGAACCTACAGGAGGGTAGCTCTCCAGGAACAGGGTTGGAGAACCCTGGCCTACATGATACAGCAACTGCCACCCTGCCATATGCTAATATCAATCAGCCATGCTCATACAATCCCTAAACATAATGGACCATGACAGGATGCTCTGCTCTCTGATCTGGGGTCTGACGCCTTGTCTACTATGGGAAAGTAGTGGGATGTAAAAACCAGCTGCTCTCTCTCCCCCACACAAGCTGTCCCTTATGTTTTGACTGGCATGGCTTCACTGTTTTCCCAGGAACAAGAGCAGCCTTTCCTAAGTAGTGCCAGGGGATGTTCTGTTCTTAAGAGCCTTAATAAAACCAAGGTACAGGTTGACCCTGACCCTTTAACTGGATATGTTTCCACGTTGTCCAGACGGACACACTTTGAATGAGTAGCTAGCGCACTGCCAAGCTCATTAATAATCTCCACTTGTTTAAGGGAACTTGAGTTTAAGTCACTCATTAGCTCTCCCTTATGGTACATCTTATGGTAACTCTCTGGCGATATCGGCTTTAGCTCCAGTTTGACAGAGAGAGCGAGAGACACATTTTGAGAGCTTTCAGTGATTTAAAGTGCTGAAACCTGATGTGTTCCTGCTGTAATGGAGACGGTGGGATCTGCTAGCGTGCCACAGAATATCAACACGGACGGAGGATGTGCTAGAGGAGGGAGATATGAAGCCTGACTGTCAGGAGTGGTATACGGTTACAGAATGCCTATGGTTTAGTTTGAGCACTTTCCCATGCAGAGATCCTCCACAGCAAGATAGCTTAAAGAGGATTGAGGTAATCCTGTCAGGGATGTTGGGGGAGCTATGGGCAGAAGGTACATTAGTATGTTAATAATAACAATGAAATTACTTTAGCAGTGGCCTGACTGATATTCTTAACAGTTGGACATGGCTTGTTGTGGTCCTGGCAAAAGCCTGATATTCCACAAAGTCCTGTGGAACAGTGGAACTGATTGAAGGGAGTGGTGTTTTGCCTGTCAAGGTCCAGAGAACAGACCTCTTCTGTGTGTGAGAAAGGATACGCTCAGACAGGCCAGGAGCACTGGATTTGAGGCTGCCCCTCTCACATCTCTCTCATTTTCAGTGTAGTTGACTGTAACAGAGTAACTCTACAATAATCTCTCTCTCTCTCTGTTCTTTTTTTACTTTCGTAAAATGAAACAGTAACTGTTGAACTGTGTGGTAGGCAATAGAGGGAGGTAATGGAAGTAACCACACAAAGAATGCTAATATGTATTTTGTCAGAGTATAGTGAAGGTAGTCGCCCCAAAACACAATTTTTTAGCTTAGAGGTGTGAATAATGTGACTTTTTTCAACATTATTAACCTCCCCATTGTGACATCATGTCAGGCGTGTGCGTACTGGTGGTGAAGTCAGATGCAGGAGAGCAGAGAATTGTGAACAGGCGCACACTTTATTACGGCAGGAGATATATACAGAAGAACGCAGCTGCGTCAAACCTCCTCCAGCCAACAAGGCAAAGTGTAACAGCGCACAAAAATGTCAAACAGCATAAATGTATAACCATACAAATAAGCTTTGTGAAAACACACGGAAAATACCAAACGCTAGCCTAGTGCGTCAAAACACGTAACACACAAATAATCTTACACAAATGTATGAGGGGCAACAGAGGAATAAATACATGTAGATTGATTGGGGAATGAAAACCAGGTGTGCAGGGAACAAGACAAAACAAATGGATAAATGAAAAATGGAGCGGCGATGGCTAGAAAGCCGGTGACGTCGACCGCCGAACGCCGCCCGAACAAGGAGAGGGGCCGCCTTTGGCGGGAGTCCTGACACATCATTACTTCCAACTTCCATACGCTGTAAATGCAACAATGCAACTTTCACACAAATCATTACTTTGACCACTTTCCGAACAAGTTAGACAAAAATGTAGAGGGTATGACATCTTCGTTAACTTCTCTGCTATTCTAATCTGGAATCGAAACAGAAATATATTGTACAGATCTGCCGATACAGCTGTTAAAGTAATCACATCAACAACTTTTCGTCTTACGTTTTTAAAACAACTGCCCTTTTGACCACCTTCTGGAAAAAAATAACAGAAGTATCTACTACCAATCAAGAGGTACAGCTGTTTTAGGAACCACATCAACTAATTTAGCTAACTTCCCACTGTTGAATTCATTGGCATGGAACTTTTCAGGACTTTCAAATGATAACAATGGGGGAGCACATTCTAAGCATGAGACAATGAGTAAACATTGTGACTTTTGACGCTAATCAGCTACCTTGACCACTTTTCTCAACAAAAACTTGGTCTACTTTTCTGATATTCAAATCTGAAATCAGAACAGCAATAGCTACTCCCAATTATTCCCCCACCCCCACAGACACCATCCACACAGTTCATTCCTTTATCATACCAATCAAGTCAACTTAACCTTGTTTTATCCCTTAGGTCTTCCATGCTTGTATCCTTCATTTATTTATTTTACCTTTATTTAATAGGCAAGTCAGTTAAGAACAAATTCTTATTTTCAATGACGACTTAGGAACAGTGGGTTAACTGCCTTGTTCAGGGGCAGAACGACAGATTTTTACCTTGTCAGCTCAGGGATTTGATCTTGCAACCTTTCAGTCACTAGTACAACGCTCTAACCACTAGGCTACCTGCTACCTTTATTTATCTATCTCGTCATAACTTTCTTTTAAAAGCTTTATCCTTTGGTATTGGTATTGTATTAGGATTTGATTATGAAGTTAATGTATGGTTGAAGTAAGGGATAACGTTTTTTTATTTATTTTTAACTTCACCAATGTCTCCTTGTATTCTGTCCTCTATTTTTACAGCTTACTGTGGTATTCTAGTAGGAGTGTAGTAGGCTAGTCTGAGTGTAATTATTTGTAATGAAATATGTGTTCTAACTGCCCAACAATCTAAATTAAGAAGGTTGATAGTGTAGACTATCAAAGTAATTAGACCAATTATTTTACTAAATTTAACATTGACTATATTAACTTCTTGGCTTAAATAAAACATTTTAAACTTACTTCCACTACCACAATAATAAAAATAATTGTAAAGAGTTAAAGCAAGTCCCACCAATTTTTATTCATGGGAAATTACAATCTATTTTGTGTTTAACCGGAAGTTGAAGTGGAGAGAGAAGGAGAGAGAGGCAAGGTGAAAAATCTGTCGATGTACCCCTGAGCAAGGCACTTAACCTAAATGTGCTCCAGGTACGCCGTACTACTATGGCTAAACCTGTAACACAACACATTTCTCTGTACTTATCCGGTGTACTGTATGTGACAATATACATGCATGTTTTATCCATAACCATACACTGAAACACTGCCTGTAACACTCGGAAACTGACGCTCAGTGCTGTCATAATTGATGGTGTAATTGATGGTTTAGCAGGAGCCTGTCTTTTGGCTTTGAAGGATAGGAATTAGGATGTTAATATAGCTTGTTGTATATCTCCTAATCTGTCTGTCTCCCCCCTCCCCCTTCCTCTCTTCTCCTCCTCTGCCTGCATTGTGTAGATCAGCTGAAGATCACTAACCTGCGTGTGAACTTCACCAAGCTGCACACCCTGGGTGACAACCTGCTGGACTCCCGTGTAGAGATCAAGGAGAAGTACTACTACGCCATGTACGAGCTGATTGTCCGCGGCAACTGCTTCTGCTACGGCCACGCCTCCGAGTGTGCCCCCATCAATGGGATCAAGGATGAGGAGGGCATGGTGAGTAAGTGAAGGAACACAGCACTGCCCCTGTGCTGTATGGAGGAAGAACTTCCCTATAAAGATTAATGTTGTCTGAAAACAGAGGTAACTATGCAGAGGGAGTTAGAATGGGAGGGTTTGTTTAGGATCCTCTGGAATGAATTCAGCCTCTCTGTCTCTCAGGTCCATGGGAGGGTTGGTTTAGGATCCTCTGGAACTAATTCAGCCTCTCTGTCTCTCAGGTCCATGGGAGGGTTGGTTTAGGATCCTCTGGAATGAATTCAGCCTCTCTGTCTCTCAGGTCCATGGGAGGGTTGGTTTAGGATCCTCTGGAACTAATTCAGCCTCTCTGTCTCTCAGGTCCATGGGAGGGTTGGTTTAGGATCCTCTGGAACGAATTCAGCCTCTCTGTCTCTCAGGTCAACGGGAGGGTTGGTTTAGGATCCTCTGGAACGAATTCAGCCTCTCTGTTCCTCAGGTCCATGGGAGGGTTGGTTTAGGATCCTCTGGAACTAATTCAGCCTCTCTGTCTCTCAGGTTCATGGGAGGTGTGTGTGTAAGCACAACACCAAGGGTCTGAACTGTGAGCTGTGTGACGACTTCCATAACGACGTGCCCTGGAGACCGGCTGAGGGACGCAACACCAACGCCTGCAAGAGTGAGTGGTGATGGAGCACACCATGAGAAGAAACATCTCTTATCTACAACACATCACTGATTATTATAATGAGCACACCAGTCAAAAGTCATAACAAAAGGAATGAGACTCCAATCTTGATTACCATAACAATAACCATTACATTTCTTATTCATCTCCTACTCATCAGTTACTCATCACACAGCAGCAGTCAAAATCCAATAGAATGAGATTGTAATCAAATCTTAATTTTATGTTTTAATATATGTCCTTTTGTCTCTCCCAGAATGCAACTGTAACGGCCACTCCAACCAGTGTCACTTTGACATGGCGGTGTACCTGTCCACGGGCAATGCCAACGGTGGCGTCTGTGACGACTGTCTCCACAACACCATGGGACGCACCTGTGAGATGTGTAAACCCTTCTACTACCTGAACCCCAGCAGGGACATCAGAGATCCAGGAGTCTGTAGTGGTGAGTAGAGGGGGTCGACTGATCGCGTCTCAGGGCTGGGACATAGGAACTGTGTGTGTATTTCTTACGTTATCAGACTGTGTATGAGTGATGATATGTATGGATGAAGGTAATTTTCTCCTTTAAAACCCTGCTATCACTTTATGTCCAGGAGATTTTGTGTTTACATGTTTTCTCGGTAGTGCGTACAAGTGTATGCGTGTGTCCGTGATAGTTATTAAAGCTGAGATCTGCAGGTGAGACGGAGCCTGGTTGCCCCTCAGGCGCATTTGTTATTGTTTTTATTTTGTTTATAAAAAGAGGATAGGAGCGTCCAGCATCTTGGCACAAAGAACATATTCTGTCTATAAAAAGAGGAGAGCAGCGTCAAGCATCTTGGTACAAAAACATCATAGTACATATTCTACTGTTCTATTGCGCTTGCGATGATGTCAGAGGGGAAAAAACATTGGTGGTTGTTGTTATAACTCTCCCGTGACGATCTGAAGGATCAGGTTCCAGTGGGTCTGCTCTACAGCGTGCTCTCTCTCGTAGAGGGTGAGAGCGGGAAGTCTGCTGTTTTAGGACGGGCATAAAATACGCTGCCTCTATGCTGTGTAGTGTTCGAGATTGGAATGTAAACAGTGGAACACAGAGAGACCCTTGGACATCAAAAGTTTGAGTAATTAAACAATTAAACAATATTTTTGAGAATGTGGGAATGGTCCGTGGACATTTAAGGGACAGTCATGTCGAGTGTGTTTCATTTGGTGATCTCATGAAGGACAGGAAACACACATAACTGTATCTCTTAAAGTGTACATGTCACGACTCTCCTTGTTCGGGCGGCGTTCGGCAGTCGACATCACCGGTCTTCTAGCCATCGCCGATCCACTTTTTATTTTTCCATTTGTTTTGTCTTTGTTTTCCACACACCTGGTTTTCATTCCCCAATTACATGTTAATGTATTTAACCCTCTGGTTCCCCCATGTTTGTGTGCGTGATTGTTTCTTGTTCCTTGTTGGTATAATTCCGGCTGGTATTTTCGCCCGTGTATTTTGGGCACGTTGTATTTTGTTTACCTTGTGCCGTATTGAGTAAATACATTGTTCACTCATCTCTGCTCTCCTGCGCCTTACTTTATGCACCAGCTACACACACCGACCTGACAGAATCACGCACCTGAGATCCAATTTGGTGAAGAAGCGCACCCCGTGCATTGACTCAATTACAATTGCACTGGCTATGAGAGGTAGCGGGTAACTGTACCTCACAGTGATTTGGTTGATACCTCGATAGTCAATACACGGGCGCAGACCTCCATCCTTCTTCTTCACAAAAAAGAAACTCGAGGAGGCAGGTGAAGTGGAGGGCCGAATGTACCCCTGCCCCAGGGATTCTGAGACATATGTTTCCATAGCCGCCGTTTCCTCCTGCGACAGGGGATACACGTGACTCCTGGGAAGTGCTGCGTCTACCAGGAGGTTTATCGCACAATCCCCCCATCGATGGGGTGGTAATTGAGTCGCCTTCTTCTTACAGCCAAATCGGCATATTCGGAGGGAATGCGCACGGTGGAGACCTGGTCTGGACTTTCTACCATAGTAGCACCAACGGAAACCCCTAAACACCTCCCAGAGCACTCTCGTGACCACCCCGTGAGAGCCCTCCGTTGCCATGAAATAGTGGGGTTATGACAAGCCAACCAGGGTAGGCCCAGCACCACGGGAAACGCAGGAGAATCAATAAGGAAGAGACTGATTCTCTCCTTGTGACCCTCCTGCATCACCATGCCCAGTGGAGCGGTGGCCTCCCTAATTAACCCTGACCCTAATGGTCGACTATCTAGGGCGTGAACTGGGAAGGGCACATCCACTGGAACAATGGGGATCCCTAAACTATGGGCAAATTATCTGTCAATGAAATTCCCAGCTGCGCCTGAATCTACGAGCGTGTTATGCTGGGAATGCGGGGAAAACTCAGGAAAATGTATGTACAAAAACATGTGTGCAACAGAGGGCTCTGCCTGCTGCCTCGACTCCCAGAGGAACCTCCCCAGCACCGACCGGCAGTGTGCCCTCTGCGGCCACAGATGGTGCATGGAATGGTACCTCCTCCAGTCTCCATAAGTGCAGCACCTCCCAGCTCCATGGGCGTTGGTGCGGTGGTGCTGGAGGATGGAACCGACAGACCCCGATCTGGACGTCCGCGGGTAGCCAGCAGGTTATCCAACCGAATGAACAGGTTCACCAGCTGGTCGAAGGTGAGAGTGGTGTCCATACAGGCCAACTCCCGACGGACGTCCTCGCACAAACTGCAACTGTAGTGATCGATCAGGGCCCTGTCGTTCCATCCCGCTTTGGCGGCCAGGGTCCGGAAGTCTAAAGCGAACTCCTGTGCGCTCCTCGTCCACTGCCTCAGGTGGACGAGATGTTCACCTGCCGCTCTACCCTCAGGCGGGTGGTCGAAAATTGCCCGAAAGCGGCGGGTGAACTCCTCGAAGTGGTCCAGCACCGCTTCTCCTTCTCCCCACACGGCGTTGGCCCACTCCAGGGGGGTAGGAGGGGTACGGTCCGGAGGAGAGATGCTGGGTGCCGGTGGAGGACGTATTGGACCCTTCGATGCTGCGGGAATTCCACCGTCGCCGTCCGGATCGCCCTGCGCCTCGCCCTCCGGGTCGTCCCCGAGGCCAGTGTCGGCGCGCTGCTGGGGCCGCGCGTCGGGGGGGGGGGGGGTACTGTCACGACTTCCGCCGAAGTCGTGCCCTCTCCTTGTTCGGGCGGCGTTGGGCAATCGACATCACCGGTCTTCTAGCCATCGCCGATCCACTTTTCATTTTTCCATTTGTTTTGTCTTTGTTTTCCACACACCTGGTTTTCATTCCCCAATTACATGTTCATGTATTTAACCCTCTGGTTCCCCCATGTTTGTGTGCGTGATTGTTTCTTGTTCCTTGTCGGTATAATTCCGGCTGGTATTTTCGCCCGTGTGTTTTGGGCACGTTGTATTTTGTTTACCTTGTGCCGTATTGAGTAAATAAGAAGACAACAACGACATACGGATGTAAATATATACATTGCAATTATTCTCGAATGAGCGGCCGTTCATGTGCAAAGGATTAGCATTTCAATGAATATAATTATCAACTGTGTGTAGTGAATCCATTTTAGTCTTTCCCGCTTTTCTCAGTCCCCACCCCTTTCCTTTGTCTTCCAAGCCTTCATATCGGCATATAGGGATTTTTTCTTTGTATCATGTAGTATCCCAAATATCTACTGTATGTTTGTTAAGTATTTCTGTGATTATTTAGTTAGTAAATAAATATTTAAACCAATTTGTGTCACATGGAATGACGCTGGAGAGACAAAGCAGGTACGGGGAGTAAACATTTAATAAATAACGGACATGGCAATAGACAGGAACAGCGTCAGCAAACTAATAACACAGACAAAAACAATTAATGCAGCAGCGGGGAACAGAGCAAGGGAACAGACAAATATAGGGGAGGTAATAAACAGGTGATGAGTGAGTCCAGGTGAGTCCAATATCGCTGATGCGCGTGACGAAGGAAGGCAGGTGTGCGTGATGGATGGCAGGAGTACGTGATGCAGGGTAACCTGGCGCCCTCAAGCGCCAGGGGGAGGGAAGACGTGACAGTACCCCCCCCCCCCCCTCCTCTTGGGGCGCCACCTGGCGTCCCACCTGGGCGAACCGGCCCGAGACATGGGCGCTGGGCAAGCCGGTTGGGGCATGAAAGCCCGACGATCCGGCTGAGGCAAGACGCCTGTCGATCCCGCTGTAGAGAGGGAGCCCGATGATCCGGTGGACAGTGACGTGGGATGGGAAGCCGCCGAGCCAACAGAGGCAAGGAAACCTCTCGAGCCAGCCAGGGCATGGAAGCCCGATGGGCTGGCTTAGGCACCCCCGGTTCCATTGGCGGCGGAATCCACCCGACGTCACCAACATAACAAAAAACAAAAAATACTCCTTGACCGGCTGTGCGAACAAGAACTGACGATCCGGCTGAGGCCCGACGTGGGATGGGCGCCATCCGAGCCAACCGGGGCAAGGAAACCTCTCGAGCCAACTAGGGTGTGGAAGCCCGACGAGCTGGCTAGGCACCCCCGGTTCCATCGGTGGCGACCCAGAGCCGATGCCACCATACCAACCGGAACGCCAGTACTCCCCGATGCTTAGTATGATGGCTGCTGCATTCTGTCACATGGAATGACGCTGGAGAGACGAAGCAGGTATGGGGAGTAAAACATTTAATAAATATCGGACATGGCTCGAGACAGGAACAGTGTCAGCAAACTAATAACACAGACAAAAACAATGAATGCAGCAGCGGGGAACAGAGCTGGGGAACTGACAAATATAGGGGAGGTAATAAACAGGTGATGAGTGAGTTCAGGTGAGTCCAATATCGCTGATGCGCGTGACGAGGGAATGCAGGTGTGCGTGATGCATGGCAGGAGTGCATGATGCAGGGTAACCTGGCGCCCTCAAGCGCCAGGGGGAGGGAAGAGCGGGAGCAGACGTGAACAGTTTTATATCGCTGATTCATCATTTAGGCTAGGGTTCGTGCAGATATCCAAGGGTTTGCGACATTCAGTAATGAAAACTGATGAGGTAATAATAATTCATTAATGTTTTGATAAGATATGAAAATATCTGAAGAGTCGATTCGGAAAATAGAGACTCTATAAACATTTTCCTGTGGTGCCCCGACTTACTAGTTAATTGAAGTTTACATTATTCATTCAATCACGTAATAATAATTACACATAGAGAATTGTTTTGATAAAATAACAGTCTTCACATTTAATGATACGACATTGTTTTGAAGTAACGTCTTTGTTGTTGTAATATCGCAAATTGACATGGAAGTTTCACCGCTACAGATTCCAGCTTTAAGTTTGGCGTTAACAGGATGTTTATTGTCTTCCTCCGGTAAGCCTGTGACTGTGATCCTGATGGTTCCCTGAACGGGGGCATCTGTGACGGGCATGACGAGCCGTCCCTGGGCATGGTCGCTGGGCAGTGCCGCTGTAAGGACCATGTGGAGGGACCTCGCTGTGACAAATGCAAGTCTGGCTTCTTCGGCCTGAGTGCAGAGAATCCCCGTGGCTGCCAACGTGAGTGGAGAGGAGTAGGAGTATAGTCATGATTCAGTCTAACAAACTGAACTTATTGTAGAACAAATTACCCTCATTTTGTGTGGTCTATATGTTTGAGATTTTGGAGCAGTCTTTTGTTCAAAAGGTTGGGTTTCGTCAGTGCTATGAAAAAACCTATGTATCATATTTTGTAGATATTTCTGTTCCCCTGTGCCCCCATAACTCCTGCTCTCCCCCCTCAGCCTGCCCCATAACTCCTGCTCTCCCCCCTCAGCCTGCCCCATAACTCCTGCTCTCCCCCCTCAGCCTGTCCCATAACCCCTGCTTTCTCCACTCAGCCTGCCAGTGTGACCCCAGGGGTACGGTGTCAGAGAGACCACAGTGTGACCCTGTGAGCGGGGACTGTTTCTGCAAGCGCCAGGTCACCGGACGCAGCTGTGGCCAGTGTCTGGTAAGGGTCCATGAGAGCCTCCCTCTTCTAACCTTAACACACACACGTACACTCACACTCTCTCTTCTCTTCCTCTCTCATTCTTACACTCTCTCTCTCTCTCTTTCTCACATACACCCTCCAGAATTCATAGGTGTTTCTGAGTGATTCATATCCCCCTGTCACTCACCTAACTTCCTTGCCATGTCAGTAACAGTACCCAGGAATGTCTAAATTTAGCCCAGGGATGACAGACCTCTCCGGTTGGTGTGGGTTACAGCAGGTCAAAAATTGTCAGCAGTCATTGGTCCTGACTGAGTGGATCCTGAATTCTCAGAAGCTGCATAAAGGCTTATTTTAGAGTCAAGAACAGACAACCACTATTTTTCACCCATAACTTAAGCTCTACCAGCCTGCACTACACTATGTCATTTTGATAGACAGGATGTATTTATGGGAGGTAAGTCATTTTGATAGACATGATGTATTTACAGTAAGTCATTTTGATAGACAGGATGTATTTACAGTAAGTCATTTTGATAGACAGGATGTATTTACAGTAAGTCATTTTGATAGACAGGATGTAGTTAGAGCTAGGAACACCTGGTTGAGATATCTCAGTCGCTAGCTATGACTCATATTCAAACCCATCAGCTGACATGTATGATCCAGTAACCCTGGCTGATGCAGTTGGTAGGTGGGAATGCAGTCTGTCTGGTGCTAACAGCTGTCTCTGTCTGTCTCCCTCCCGCCCACAGCCAGAACACTGGGCACTGAGTCACGACTTGAATGGCTGCAGAGACTGTGACTGTGATGTGGGCGGAGCCACAGATAACCAGTGAGTGACATTGTGATCTGTTTCTGCATCACATACAATTAATAAAAAACAAAATGGCCTCTTAATGTATATCTCTACCAATGAATTTGATTCATGTTGTACAACTACAGGATTACTGAATATACCTTTTATCTGTCTTCCTCAGCTGCTCAATGGAGAACGGGCAGTGTCGTTGTCGTAGTCATATGATGGGCCGTCAATGTACCCAGGTGGAGTCTGGCTACTTCTTCATGGCTCTGGACCACTATACCTACGAGGCGGAGCTGGCCATGCTGGGACAGGTAACTACTGCTGCTTCCTACAGACAGAACAGACAGGGCTGTTATTTACATTGTTTGCACTGTCTATGTTTGACTTTGTGTGAAAAAAAGAAAGAAATGAACACCCTTGTCTTTATTGCACTAACATTAACACTAGCACTAACACTAACACTAACACTAGCACTAACACTAACACTA
>QNTS01016050.1:4330-18880 GCA_003317085.1 Hucho hucho
ATATACCGTCTATACACCACCTATTTATATTCTGCATTCTGACAGGTGATATACCGTCTATACACCACCTATTTATATTCTGCATTCTGACAGGTGATATACCGTCTATACATCACCTATTTATATTCTGCATTCTGACAGGTGATATACCGTCTATACACCACCTATTTATATTCTGCATTCTGACAGGTGATATACTGTCTTTACACCACCTATTTATATTCTGCATTCTGACAGGTGATATACCGTCTATACACCACCTATTTATATTCTGCATTCTGACAGGTGATATACCGTCTTTACACCACCTATTTATATTCTGCATTCTGACAGGTGATATACCGTCTATACACACCACCTATTTATATTCTGCATTCTGACAGGTGATATACCGTCTATACACCCCACCTATTTATATTCTGCATTCTGACAGGTGCTCACTCTAATATATCTACTTGGATTGTTATTTATTTGTAATGTATTTGCGAGACATTTGACGTTTTACTGCACCCGCTATAACACCTGCAAATCTGTGTATGCGACCAATAAATGTTGATTTGAAGTCTCGAGCTATTGCTCGCCTGAGGTAGAGTGTCTCATGATAAACTGTAGACCACACTACCTACCTAGAGAGTTTATTTCGTAGCTGTTTACATACCACCACAGTCAGAGGCTGGCACTAAGACAGCATTGAATGAGCTGTATTCCTCCATAAGCAAACAAGAAAACAATAACCCAGAGGAGGCGCTCCTAGTAGCCGGGGACTTTTATGCAGGGAAACTTAAATCCATTTTACCAAATTTCGATCAGCATGTTAAATGTGCAACCAGAGGGAAAAAAACTCTGGACCACCTATACTCCACACACAGAGATGCATACAAAGCTCTCCCTCGCCCTCCATTTGGCAAATCTGAGTCTATCCTCCTGATTCCTGCTTACAAGCAAAAATTAAAGCAGGAAGCACCAGTATTTAGATCAATAAAAAATGGTCAGATGAAGCAGATACTAAGCTACAGGACTGTTTTGCAGCACAGACTGGAATATGTTCTGGAATTCCTCCGATGGCATTGAGTAGTACTCCACATCGGTCATTGGTTTCATAAATAAGTGCATTGATGACGTCGTCCCCACAGTGACCGTACGTACAGTTGAAGTCGGAAGTTTACATACACTTAGGTTGGAGTCATTAAAACTAGTTTTTCAACCACTCCAGAAATTTCTTGTTAACAAACTATTGTTTTGGCAAGTCGGTTAGGACATCTACTTTGTGCATGACACAAGTAATTTTTCCAACAATTGTTTACAGACAGATTATTTCACTTATAATTCACTGTATCACAATTCCAGTTGCTCAGAAGTTTACATACAGTAAGTTGACTGTGCCTTTAAACAGCTTGGAAAATTCCAGAAAATAATGTAATGGCTTTAGAAGATTCTGATCATTTGAGTCAATTGGAGGTGCACCTGTGGATGTATTTCAAGGCCTACCTTCAAACTCAGTGCCTCTTTGCTTGACATCATGGGAAAATCAAAAGAAATCAGCCAAGACCTCAGAAAAGAAATTGTAGACCTCCACAAGTCTGGTTCATCCTTGGGAGCAATTTCCAAATGCCTGAAGGTACCACGTTCATCTGTACAAACAATAGTACGCAAGTATAAACACCATGGGACCACGCAGCTGTCATACCGCTCAGGAAGGAGACGCGTTCTCTCTCCTAGAGATGAACGTACTTTGGTGCGAAAAGTGCAAATCAATCCCAGAACAACCTTGTGAAGATGCTGGAGGAAACAGGTACAAAAGTATCTATATCCACAGTAAAACGAGTCCTATATCGACATAACCTGAAAGGCCGCTCACCAAGGAAGAAGCCACTGCTCTAAAACCACCATAAAAAAGCCAGACTACGGTTTGCAACTCCACATGGGGACAAAGATCGTACTTTCTGGAGAAATGTCCTCTGGTCTGATGAAACAAAAATAGAACTGTTTGGCTAAAATGACCATTGTTATGTTTGGAGGAAAAAGGGGGAGGGGGAGTCCAAGAACCCCATCCCAACCATGAAGCAAGGGGGTGGCAGCATCATGTTGTGGGGGTGCTTTGCTGCAGGAGGGACTGCAGCAAAATAGATGAGGATGGAAAATGATCTGGATATATTGAAGCAACATCTCAAGACATCAGTCAGGAAGTTAAATCTTCGTCGCAAATGGGTCTTCCAAATGGACAATGACCCCAAGCATACTTCCAAAGTTGTGGCAAAATGGCTTAAGGACAACAATGTCAAGGTATTGGAGTGGCCATCACAAAGCCCTGACCGCAATCCTATAGAAAACTTGTGGGCAGAACTGAAAAAGCGTGTGCGAGCAAGGAGGCCTACAAACCTGACTCAGTTACACCAGCTCATTCAGGAGGAATGGGCTAAAATTCACCCAACTTATTGTGGGAAGCTTGTGGAAGGCTACCCAAAACGTTTGACCCAAGTTAAACAATTTAAAGGCAATGCTATCAAATACTAATTGAGTGTATGTAAACGTCTGACCCACTGGGAATGTGATGAAAGAAATAAAAGCTGAAATAAATCATTCTCTCTACTATTATTCACATTCTTAAAATAAAGTGGTGATCCTAACTGACCTAAGACAGGGAATTTTTACTAGGATTAAATGTCAGGAATTGTGAAAATCTGAGTTTAAATGTATTTGGCTAAGGTGTATGTAAACTTCCGACTTCAACTGTACATACGCCAACCAAAAGCCATGGATTACAGGCAACATCCGCACTGAGCTAAAGGCTAGAGCTGCCACTTCAAGGAGCGGGACTCTAACCCGGAAGCTTATAAGAAATCCTGCTATGCCCTCCGACGAACCATCAAACTGGCAAAGCGTCAATATCAAATCGTACTACACCGGCTCTGACGGTCATCGGATGTGGCAGGGCTTGCAAACCATTACAGAATACAAAGGGAAGAACAGCCGAGATCTGCCCAGTGACACAAGCCTACCAGACGAGCTAAACTACTACTATGCTCGCTTTGAGGCAAATAACACTGAAACATGCATGAGAGCACCAGCTGTTCTGGAAGACTGTGTGATCACGCTCTCCGCAGCCAATGTTAGTAAGACCTTTAAACAGGTCAACATTTACAAGGCCGCAGGGCCAGACGGATTACCAGGACGTGTATTGCGAGCATGCGCTGACCAACTGGCAAGTGTCTTCACTGACATTTTCAACCTCTCCTTGTCCGAGTCTGTAATAACAACATGTTTTAAGCAGACCACCATAGTGCGTGTGCCCAAGAACACTAAGGTAACCTTCCTAAACGACTACCGACCCGTAGCACTCACGTCTTTAGCCATGAAGTGCTTTGAAAGGCTGGTCATGGCTCACATCAACACCATTATCCGAGAAACCCTAGACCCACTCCAATATGCATACCGCCCCAACAGATCCACAGATGATGCAATCTCTATTGCACTCCACACTGCCCTTTCCCACCTGGACAAAAGGAACACCTATGTGAGAATGCTTTTCATTGACTACAGCTCAGCGTTCAACACCATAGTGCCCTCAAAGCTCATCAATAAGCTAAAGACCCTGGGACTAAACACCTCCCTCTGCAACTGGATCCTGGACTTCCTGACGGGCCGCCCCCAGGTGGTAAGGGTATGAAACAACACATCTGCCACTCTGATCCTCAACACAGGGGCCCCTCAGGGGTGCGTGCTCAGTCCCCTCCTGTTCACTCATGACTGCAAAGTCAGGCACGACTCCAACACCATTATTAAGTTTGCCGATGACACAACAGTGGTAGGCCTGATCACCGACAATGACGAGACAGCCTATAGGGAGAAGGTCAGAGACTTGGTCGTGTGGTGCCAGGACAACAACCTCTCCCTCAACGTGATCAAGACAAAGGAGATGATTGTGGACTACCGAGCACACCCCCATTCTCATCGATGGGGCTGCAGTGGAGCAGGTTGAGAGCTTCAAGTTCCTTGGTGTCCACATCACCAACAAACTAACATGGTCCAAGCACACCAAGACTGTTGTGAAGAGGGCACAGCAAAACCTATTCCCCCTCAGGAGACTGAAAAGATTTGGCATGGGTCATCAGATCCTCAAAAGGTTCTACAGTTGCACCATCGAGAGCATCCAGACTGGTTGCATCACTGCCTGGTATGCCAACTGCTTGGCCTCCGACCGCAAGGCACTACAGAGGGTAGTGCGAACGGCCCAGTACATCACTGGGGCCAAGCTTCCTGCCATCCAGGACGTCTATACCAGGCGGTGTCAGAGGAAGGCCCTAAAAATTGTCGAAGACTCCAGCCACCCTAGACATAGACTGTTCTCTCTGCTACCGCACGGCAAGCGGTACCGGAGCCCCAAGTTTAGGTCCAAGAGGTTTCTAAACAGCTTCTACCCCCAAGCCATAAGACTCCTGAACACCTAATCAAATGGCTACCAAGACTATTTGCATTGTCCNNNCCCCCCCCCCCCTCCCCTCTTTTACACCGCTACTACTCTCTATTGTTATCATCTATGCATAGTCACTTTAATAACTCTACCTACATGTACATGTTACTTCAACTAACCACTGCCCCCCGCACATTGACTCTGTACCGGTACCCCCCTGTATATAGTCTCGCTATTGTTATTTTACTGCTGCTCTTTAATTACTTGTTACTTTTATTTCTTATTCTTGTACGTATTTTTTGTAACTGCATTGTTGGTTAGGGGCTCATAAGTAATCATTTCACTTTAAGGTCTACGCCTGTTGTATTTGGGACATGTGACTAATACAATTTGATTTGATTTAAAATGTTATATGAGACATCAGGACCTTTATTCATGAAGTGTCTCAGAGAAGGAGTGCTGATATAGGATCCGTTTTTAAATAGTAATGAATGAGATTATATGGACAGGGGGGGACCGGACCCTAGCTCAGCCCTATGCTGAGACACTTTATGAATCTGGGCCAGGTGTCACACCCTGATCTGTTTCACCTGTCTTTGTGCTTGTCTCCACCCCCCTCCAGGTGTCACCCATCTTCCCCATTATCCCCAGTGTTTTTATACCTGTGTTCTCTGTTTGTCTGTTGCCAGTTCGTTTTGTTTCGTCAAACCTACCAGCGTTTTTCCCGTGTGCCTGTCTTTCTTTAGTTCCTGTTTTCTAGCTTTCCTGGTTTTTGACCATTCTGCCTGCCCTGACCCTGAGCCTGCCTGCCGTTCTGTACCTTGTCACACCACCCTGGATTTCTGACCTCTGCCTACTCTAACCCTGAGCCTGCCTGCTGTTCTGTACCTTTCGGACTCTGCTCTGGACTACTGACCTCTGCCTGCCCTTGACCTGTCGTTTGCCTGCCCCCTTGTTTCTGTAATAAACTTTTGTTACTTCGAAACTGTCTGCATCTGGGTCTTCTCCTGAGCCTTGATACCAGGATCATTTCATTCAGTTTAAGATTAGGAGAGGGAGGAGTTCTGACTTACTGTCCGCCAAAGTCAATGTAGAACCACCTCTGCAGGAGTTCATAGGTCACCAGGGTGACCCCAAATTGGGGCGAGGACCGGAACACTCGGGCTATAGTAAAGGGAGAAACAACAACGCTCAATAACACAATTTCACTATTACACCACTGTAGCCTGGGTACCAGTCTGTTTGTGTTAACATTCCACTTCTTGCCACTCTTTATCATGCCAAACACATAGTACAAGGAGTGACATTTTTTCACAAAACAGGTTCTGGATTTCAAACTAAACAATTTGTTGTATGAAGGGTTAAAAACGGTTGCAAGTTAGCTAGAGATTACCATGGTACACTGTAACATAATAGTGGAATACGGTTATAAAAAAAACCGACACAGTCAAATAAGACCTAAACCAATCTACATAATCCCACCACATCAGTGGACCTTTCTAGATAACAATACACCTGTAAAAGGTGTTAACAGATGTATAACAGATAAATAAACTAAATATGTCATTTGTATCATTCGTCATCATTATCATCATCGATCATCATCATTATCATTATCATTATCGTCATCATCAGATATGAATAAAAAAGTGGCGATACCTCCCGCTCCTTTCCAGAAGGCCCGTGGTCCCTCCTCCTTCAGAATCTTCCAGAAGCAGTCAGCGAGACCGGTGTACGTGGTCTGGCCGGCACGGGCCGCCACTTGTAGCCTGGTCTTGATAACGTCGGCCGGGGTCACCAGGGAGGCCGCGGGCATGCCTAAGGAGAGAGCGTCTCACTCTGCAGTCATCTGATTCAGTACTTATCACCTATTAACTCACCTTTTACTATTATATTTGTTAAGCACTTTGAAATGCATCCCCTGTGAGAAATGTGCTCTATAAATAAAGTTTGATTGACTGATTGATATTGGTAGTGGATGTGAATGTAGTGGTTATGCTAACCTGCATCACTATCACCGCTGAATCACTGCTGAATCTGAATCTGAATATGTTACTGCTGTTGGCTTATACAAAGATAATAATCTAACTCTATGAATTTCCACCCGTGGCTTATCAAACTCCTGTTTGGTCAACTGTTGTGTCTCTTTCAAAACAGAATTCATTCGTAGTTGAATTTGAGTAATCTGAATGAGGACCAGTGATCCTTCTTACAGAAGGTGATTTACAATCAGAAAAAATGCATTGGACGTTCATGGTTTTCACCTCTCAGATTGGAGGGACAGACAATACCTGTTAATGAGAAGGACCCACAAGGTGGCCCACGTGCCGGTGACTGGTGACTGGGGGCCCCCATGCGGGCAGCCCTCTCCAGCCACTTCAGCTATGAATGGCCTTAATCATCAATGGCTGCTTTCGATCTCCATGCACAGTCATTACCATCACCGGCCTCTTCACCAGCTAGTCACACAGACTTCTAGCTGCACGTCTTCAGCCTAAACGAGCCGTTCAATTCAACCACTGATCAACTCTCTCACTGCCACTGTGAGAGCTGAAGAGACCACCTGCACTGATGTCCTTCACAGGAGAGGAGAAGAATGGAGAGCAGTCTTAAATCTCTCTCTCAAAGCTACTTCAGTGGAAACCATATTCCTCTCCAGCCATAGAAAGAGAGAGAAAGAGAGAGAGAGAGAGAGAGAGTGAGCAGGAGGAGGAATTAGGAGATGACCAGCACTGCAGTGTGTTCTGGGATCAGGGGGTCTGCTTGGCAAATAATGCCACCCAAACTGAGCGTGTAACTCAATTTCCTGCGCCCACTGTTATGCGCTAATTGCCAAAAAGGCTTAGCTGCTGATAAATGTAGAAAGGAGTGATAAATGCTATGAGCAAATGCAAAATCATAAACTGCATTTCAGGTTTGTAAACCATAGCTCCCGGACCTGGTTGAGGGAATAACCAAAATAAGAGGGAGGGGGAAAATTGGGAGTAGGAATGTCTTTTTAGATTTCTATGACTTTTCCATGAAGCGCCGTGCTCGCTGCTCACTCAGTGCTGAAGAGCAGAACTACAGTACTGACCAACATTATCCCTCAGGATTCAAAATAAATATTTATCCTTTTCTTGTGACGTTCCAAACCACCCTGACTTGGCTTCCGCACTCACCTTTTTATACACTGTTTTCTCTAAGACAAACCCACTCAAATAAAAAATATTATACCTACACACTCGCTCCAGATCATATTTTCATGTACGAAGAGGAGAAAGAGACCTGTAAGACTGTGGATCAAAACTGTTGGATGTCTTTCCTCCGGGTTGCCAGTATTGTGAGAGTAAGATTTATTTATGGCTGACACAGCTCCCATCCTCACCTCCCTCAGCACCTTACTCCTAACATACAGGTAGTGTCTCAACTAACACCCTATTCTGTACTTTTGACCAGAGCCTTATGGGTCCAGAGAGAGAGACATTGGACCCTATGGGCCCTGGTCAAAAGTAACACACTATGTAGGGAATAGAGTGCAATTTGGGACACAGCTCAGGCTGCCAGTTCCTATATGTTAGCAGTGGAAAGTCATCCCATCCCGACCCTGTTGGCTGGCAGGCAGGCAAGCGGTCTCTCTCTCTGGGCTCTGTCTTCTCCCTCAGCGCTCAGGTCCAAACCCCAGCCCCCAGCCAATCAAAGAGCACTCTAATTAGGGATGACCACGATTGAGCCTGCGGTCGCCGGCGGCTACTGGGGCCCTAGGCCTGGAGCCAGGAGGTTGGGATGGTTAGGGGGATGGAGGCCGGAGGCCGGAGGGATGGAGGATGGAGGGTTAGAAGGATGGATGGGGGAAAGGGAGAATAGAGGGATGGAGGAATGGAGGTTAGAGGGCTGAGCCGGGGCCTTGGGTCTGGGCCGGGGTCCATGTGGTGGCTCACCAACCACCAGGGACACTCATGCATGGTTCTCTGCTTCCCCAAGAATGGTTCCTTATAAAGCTTGTGATAGTGACGTTTTAACAGTATTGTTTCTTTCTTCTGAATCATCATCTTCTGATCGTCATTGACCAATATGGTTGAAAAACATTGTATTTTTTGTATTATTCATTTGTCCTGAAGTTTTTGGACGTGTATATATACTTTATCGTATAGGCTGAGCGAATGAGAGATCGAGACAGATACAGAGAGAGAGGGAGAGACCGACAGAAAGAGGGAACCAGGCAGAGAGACAGACAATTCTCAAAAGACCCTGGGTCTGAACCACATGGTATCTTACCTGCTATGGCCCCTGAAAACAGCAGCTTGCCTGGTCCGATCCTCCCATCCTCATCACTCATGTAGGCCTTGACGTGCGCATAGCAGGGGAAGTAGATGGCTGAGAAGGGGATGTCTCGCAGGAAACAGGCTTTGGCTCCCTGTGGATGGTGAAGAGATACAGAAGAGACAGAGGGGTGAGGAAAGAGAGGGGGGATTGAGAGAGGGGAAGGACAGAGAAACAAGGAGGAGTCCAAATAGAGGAAGAGGGAGACAAGAAGGGAGGGAGAGAGAGAAAGAGAGAGAGCAAAGGGGAAGACAGTGAGAAAGAGAGAAAAGGAGGGGGTGAAAAAAGAGGAAGAGAGACAAGGGAGGGAGTTAAAAGGTGGGAGGGAGAGAAAATACGTTTCGTAAGAGACACAAACATTCTTTGAGGAGGACTCACATACAGTACTGTAACACTTTTCCTCTTTCAATCCCTGATTTGGAAAATATACTGTAAATAAATATGTTTTATTGGATGGAAAGATGTTACCTTCAACAGTCTTGCTTTTTCCAGTTTTCCAACATCATTTGTCATAGCATAGCTTGTGGTTTTATTTCCAAGAGTTCTAACCACAAAATGTATATAACTGCTTTCTGTTCCTGTCCCTCTGTGTTTGAAAAGCTGGTACCTTACACATCACTAGGGCTAAGAGTGTTTCCTGCTGACCATGTGACCTGACCAGGGAAAACTCTGGGCCCTTCGCTACAACTCATCAACTCTCCTCACTTCTCTTCTCCTGCTTTGGAGAGACGAAAGTGTGTGTGTGAGAGAGAGAGAGAGAGAGAGAGAGAGACAAAGAGAGAGGGCGAGAGAGAGAACAAGAGAGATGAAGAGAGAGAGAGTAAAAGACGAGACATCAGGGAAAGAGGAGGAAGATTGCTTCTGTCCGTCACCGTAAACAAAGCCATATCTTCAGCCAGATTACGTTTCCTCTTATTCCCCCCCTTGGCTGCCATCCAGGTGGAGTTGAGGTAGGGGAAGGGAAAGGGAAGGGTTCTCCCTTCAACAGAGTAGTTTAAAGCCAGGCTGCATCCCAAATGGCACCCTACTCCCTACATGGTACACTACCAGACCAGAGCCCTATATGGGTTCCCTTTGGGCCCTGGTCAAAAGTAGTGCACGTAGGTTGCCAACTGTGACGCTGCCAGGAGAAGTGCTTTAGACAGGCTTCATTTAACTGCTGGGGTTAATCCTACCACTCATACACAGTTTGCACAGATACCTCACTGTACGGGTATCTCTTCTGTCCTCAAAGGCTTTGCTTCATTCTCCCCTGCCTGTCCTCCCCTCCCTGCCAGGGCCGCCATGCCAGACTGCCTGCTGAAAAGCTGCAGATACTATCGCCAGGACCCTGGTTCACATTCACAGACAGGCTCATCCTTGTGCCTGCTGGGACTGGAGAGGCTGGGATTATGTGATTCATGTGAATATACTATGATTCATGTGATTCTACTATGATTCATGTGGATCTACTGTCATTCTTCTGTGATTCATGTGAATCTACTGTGATTCTACTTTATCCATAATCTATTATGCCTTGTTTCTTCTTTTTCTGAATTATGGTCAGGCCAAGAGTTGAGGTGACAGACCTGTGTGAATGCATGACAATGTATACCTACATAATACACAGTATGTATCTCCTTCTGTATATGGCTATGAATGAGGGATAGTACATGGTGCATATAGTATGATTGATTGTTAGTATGTGTCTTATTTTTTTAATTAACCATAACTAGGCAAGTCAGTTAAGAACAAATTCTTATTTTACAATGACGGCCTACCCCAGCCAAACCCTCCGCTAACCCGGACGACGCGGAGCTAATTGTGCGCCGCCCTATGGGACTCCCGATCATGGCCGGTTGTGATACAGCCTGGGATCGAATCAGGGTATGTAGTGATGCCTCTAGCACTGAGGTGCTGTGCCTTAGACCACTGCGCCACTTGGGAGCCACTGAGTGTCTATCTGAATGCCTGTGTGTATGAGCACTGGAGTACATACAAGTATGTGTTTATATGAGTGAATAGATAAATACTGCACTGCACCTACAGCAACACCATACATGTGATAGCATCCTAGTTGGAGTTCTCACTGTGAGCAGTGGTGGCACTAGCGCATCAGTCAGCAAGTCAGCCAGTCGGTCAGTCAGTCAGCCATTCAGTCAGTGAGCCATTCAGTCAGTCAGCCATTCAGCCAGTCAGCCATTCAGTCAGTCAGCCAGTCAGTCAGTAAATTAGTCAGCCAGTCAGTCAGTCAGCCCCTCCAGCAGCAGAGCGGAGGTAGGTAGCAGGAAGAGGCAAAGAGAGAGAGAGAGAGAGAGGCTGAGGGGGAGGGTAATTAGCCTGACAAAGGGTGCTCTGTGCCTGGGCACAGCCCTGAGGAGCCAGCCCGTCTGGAGCTCGCTAGTCCTCCCTCCCGGGCCCTCTTCCTCTCTCTGAATGCACATTGTCTCAGCAGCAGGACAGGAGACACAGACACAGGGGAGGACAAGAGGAGGCACCACCACTGTCATACCGGATTCAGCATTCTTATAGACATAATGGAGCAGACATACTATAGACGCAAACATATTTACGTTTGTGCGCACACACACACCCGGACAGACACAGACAGACAAGTGGAGGCACCATGTTCAGCATTCTCTCACACACACACCCCCGGACAGACACGTGGAGGCACCATGTTCAGCATTCTCTCACACACACACACACACACACACACACACACACACACACACACACACACACACACACACACACACACACACACACACACACACACACACACACACACACACACACACACACACACACACACACACACACACACACACACACACACACACACACACACACACACACACACACACACACACACACACACACACAGATTGACAAACACAGACGACTGTCATGGGAAGAACCTGGGAAGAAATAGAACTGAGACTTTGCCACAGAAAAATAAAGGGGTAGAATCTGCAAGCTCTGGATAAAGGACCTGGAGCTTTTAAATGAAACCCCAAAAAGTGTTAAAACCCACAGTTTTAACGAGTGATAAAAGCCTAAATCAGAACTCTTTAAAAGGCTTCATGAATCAAAGACACTGATCATCGGTGCCCTTTTAAAAAGCAACCTCTCCATAAAGAGAACGACCCACGGTAGTTCTAAAATAAGCCTAAAATAACACCTGCTATCCACAAAACGTCTCAGAGCAGAAAAAGTGATAAGAATAGAGACATTTTTCTCCTACTCTTATTGGTAAAAATAAAAGCTATGCATCCAAGCCTCTTTAGTCATAAGAGTCCCATCTAGTCGGCATATTTAGGAGACCTCATGAGCTATCCTAACCAGTTAAGAGTTACCAGCAGGGGTCTTGATAATAGAAAAAGGCAGCCAGCCAGTGGTTCCTGCGCCACATGCAATTGCTTAAGAGTTGAAAGAATGTTTTGATATTTCTATATGATTAATCCATAAATAATCTAGACCTACATTGAACAGTATCTCTTCGCTTTTTACAATTATTTCACAAGGCCTATTTCAAATGATATGCCTAAATATTTATAGACACTAGGCTAATAAATAAACATGTTTTTCTTTTGATTATTTAATTACCGGCATCATGTTATTTCAAGTTCTCTTTGGAGCGCAATATCACGTTGTTAAAAAAGATGGCTAAATTGGACATGTCTATAGATTGGGCAATTGAAGGCATTTAGGGCTTATGTTAACTTTGATTGTGTTCAATGATAATAATATACCTTTTAAACATTGTATGCAACATTATCGCCAAGTGAAATGATGCCTACTGTGCCAAAGCGATTTAGAGTTCCTAAACGGGAGATGAGAGCGTTGATATAACATAAATATTGTCAACTTCCACTTTTAACAACCATCAAAATCTGTAAAAAAAATAAAAAAGATTATGTATGCCAACATATTAGGCAATAATTAAGAATAGGCAAAGTGATTGTGTCAGGCAAAAAGGATATCAAACATTTTATCATTGTAACATTTTATCTATCAGTAACATTCACCATGGTTGTCTGAAGTGTGCTACTGTTACACCCTGATCTGTTCACCTGTCTTTGTGATTGTCTCCACCCCCCTCCAGGTGTCACCCATCTTCCCCATTATCCCCTGTGTATTTATACCTGTGTTCTCTGTTTGTCTGTTGCCAGTTCGTCTTGTTTTGTCAAGCTTACCAGCGTTTTACCTGTCAGCTCCTGTTTTTTCCCAGCCTCTTTTCTCTATCGCCCTCCTTGTTTTGACCCTCGCCTGTCCCGTCTCTGTACCCGCCTGCCTGACCACTCTGCCTGACCCTGAGCCTGCCTGCCATCCTGTACCTTTGCCCCACCTCTGGATTTACCGACCTCTGCCTGACCTGACCCTGAGCCTGCCTGCCATCCTGTACCTTTGCCCCACCTCTGGATTTACCGACCTCTGCCTGACCTGACCCTGCCTGCCGTCCTGTACCTTTACCCCTGTTGCTGTAGTAAACATTGTTACTTCGACACGGTCTGCATCTGGGTCTTACCTTGATACCTGATAGATTTATTACAAGACTTAGTTTAGGTTTAGGGTTTAGTGAGTGATTTGTCCCAAATTCAATGCTTTTAGTTTTTTAAATATTTAGGACTAACTTATTCCTTTCCAGGGGACAGAATGGAGGAAAGAAGGGAAAAGAAGAAGGTGAGAGGACTGGGGACAGCGCTGTGTAGCGTACTGGGGACAACACTGTGTAGAGGACTGGGGACAACGCTGCAGAGAGGACTTGGGACAACGCTGTGGAGAGGACTGGGGACAACGCTGTGTAGAGGACTGGGGACAATGCTGTGGAGAGGACTGGGGACAACGCTGTGTAGAGGACTTGGGACAACGCTGTGGAGAGGACTGGGGACAGCGCTGTGTAGCGGACTGGGGACAACGCTGTGTAGAGGACTGGGGACAATGCTGTGTAGAGGACTAGGGACAACGCTGTGGAGAGGACTGGGGACAACGCTGTGNGTATAGACAGTATATTAATATAAAGTAACAGTAGTTATATAGGATGGTGTGTATAGACAGTATATTAATATAAAGTAACAGTAGTTATATAGGATGGTGTGTATAGACAGTATAGACAGTATATTAATATAAAGTAACAGTAGTTATATAGGATGGTGTGTATAGACAGTATATTAATATAAAGTAACAGTAGTTATATAGGATGGTGTGTATAGACAGTATAGACAGCATATTAATATAAAGTAACAGTAGTTATATAGGATGGTGTGTATAGACAGTATATTAATATAAAGTAACAGTAGTTATATAGGATGGTGTGTATAGACAGTATAGACAGTATATTAATATAAAGTAACAGTAGTTATATAGGATGGCGTGTATAGACAGTATAGTAATATAAAGTAACAGTAGTTATATAGGATGGTGTGTATAGACAGTATAGACAGTATATTAATATAATGTAACAGTAGTTATATAGGATGGTGTGTATAGACAGTATAGACAGTATATTAATATAAAGTAACAGTAGTTATATAAGATGGTGTGTATAGACAGTATATTAATATAAAGTAACAGTAGTTATATAAGATGGTGTGTATAGACATTATAGACAGTATATTAATATAAAGTAACAGTAGTTATACAGGATTGTGTGTATAGACAGTATATTAATATAAATTAACAGTAGTTATATAGGATGGTGTGTATAGACAGTAAATTAATATAAAGTAACAGTAGTTATATAGGATGGTGTGTATAGACAGTATAGACAGTATATTAATATAAAGTAACAGTAGTTATATAGGATGGTGTGTATAGACAGTATAGACAGTATATTAATATAAAGTAACAGTAGT
>QNTS01016058.1:7020-17454 GCA_003317085.1 Hucho hucho
AGAGACAGAGACAGAGACAGAGACAGAGACAGAGACAGAGACAGAGACAGAGAGAGGTATTAATACCATGGATTCAAACCGCTGGTAGGGCTCTTTTCCCTGACCAATCTGAGGGTTTACCAAAGTCTCTGTTGCTGAAATAGTCCAATACTAAATAAATAGTCTTTAGTCTCATAGAACAGCATTGCATTTACACTGCCACACGCACACACAATGCCAACCCTCACACAAGATTATCTCTCCCTCTCTCCCCTCCCCCTCCCTCCTTAGTCAGTCAGACCCAGTAGCAGTGGGCGGGTAAAATCCCTGGGAAAGCCAAGCAAGGGAAAAATATTTGTTTGCTTATAATTGCGTTGTTTGGCTCTATAACCTGTTAGTTCATGTGCCTTGTGACCTTAATATATATGGGGCGTTAAAGGC
The DNA here is from genome assembly GCA_003317085.1 of Hucho hucho. NCBI lineage: Eukaryota > Metazoa > Chordata > Actinopteri > Salmoniformes > Salmonidae > Hucho > Hucho hucho. The sequence continues at coordinate 7,441 of QNTS01016058.1, forward strand.
CTAGACAATAAGAAGAAACAGTGGCAGAATAAATTATTTGTTTCATCACAACAACAAAAAACACAGAGAGCAGACATCTGTCCTGTGAAGAACACAAATACGACCTGCGGCATGGTCAAAGACAGTTAATGTTTTCGACAGCTACTGATTTAGAACCGCAGAGTTACCTCAGGTCAGCACAACGACAACAGGAGTTGTGCTGCCTCCCGCTATTTCAACATCATTTTAACGTAAACATTTAAACATCATCAAATCAACTATGCTTAGTCTTATACAGTGACAACTAAAACATACCAAAAAAAAAACAATTTAGTCCAATCATCGTAAGCTAAATATGACGTCGGTGTCCATGGTTCTGATTCGTGTGTTTCAGTTTCAAGTCTTAATGTCACATACACCAGTAGAGTGAAATGTCTTTCTCGCAGCTCTGAACCCAACAACAGTCATACATATCAATGTAACACCACCAATAACAAGGTAGAACAAAAACACACCAGATAGAAAACTAAGAACAACACAATAAGTAATTATACTATATACAGGGTCAGTACCATATTAACAATGTACAGGGATACTGGAGTGATGGAGGTAGATATGTATAGGGGTAAGGTGACTATATACAGGGTCAGTACCATATTAACAATGTACAGGGATACTGGAGTGATGTAGACATGTATAGGGGTAAGGTGACAAGGCATCAGGATATAAGATAAACACAGTAGCAGCAGTGGGTATGTGTGAGTGGGTATGTGTGTAGAGAAGGCATAAATGTACAGTACCAGTCAATAGGTTGGGCACACCTAGTCATTTCAAGGGTTTTTTCTTTATTTTTACTATTTTCTACATTGTAGAATAATAGTGAAGACATCAAAACTATGAAACAACACATATGGAATCATGTAGTAAACAAAGAAAAGGGATATTACATTTTATATCTGTGATTATTCAAAGTAGCCACCCTTCGCCTTGATGTCAGCTTTGCACACTCTTGGGATTCGCTCTACCAGCTTTTGACTGGTATGTGCATATTATGTGTGAGTGAGCAAATGATAGAGTGAGTGTGTTTGTGTGTGTTGGGGTGACAGTGTGTGTGAGTGTGTAGGACAATGTGAGTGTACATAGAGAAAGTGCAAAAATAAAGAATAAAATCCAAAAGGTCAACTCGGTAGCTATTCCGTTAGCTATTCCGTTAGCTATTCATCAGTCTCATGACATTTTGGATAGAGGCTTTTCACGAGCCTGCTGATGAGACTTGATGCACCGGTACCGCTTGCCGTGCGGAAGCAGAGAGAACAAATTTCCAGACATTTTCTTTCACACCAACTGATATTGAGATCCTGGATGGCAGGGAGCTCGGCCCCAGTGATGTACTGGGCTGTCCACACCAGCCTCTGTAGCGCTATGCGATCGAGGGCGGTGCTGTTGCCACACCAGGCGGTGATGCAGCCAGTCAATATGCTCTCAATGGTGTATAACTTTTTTTTGAGGATCCGAGGGCCCATGACAAACTTTTTCAACCTCCTGAGGGGCAAGAGGTGCTGTCGCTCCTTCTTCACAACTGTGCACGTGTGTTTGGATCACTTTAAGTCCTTAGTGACGCGTGTGTTTGGATCACTTTAAGTCCTTAGTGACGCGTGTGTTTGGATCACTTTAAGTCCTTAGTGACGCGTGTGTTTGGATCACTTTAAGTCCTTAGTGACGCGTGACAACAATTGCATACCTATTTTATTTATTTAATTTAAAAAAAAGTTACGTAACACCAAATGCCCCTGTGTGAAAACCGTAATTGCCCCCTTACACTCAATAACTGGTAGTGGTCAACTTTAACTGCAATGACTCCAACCAAACGCTTCCTGTAGTTGGTCAGTCTCTTACGTCACTGTGGAGGAATTTTTCCATGCAGATCTGCTTTAACTCAGTCCTGCCACCACGTCTCTACTGGGATTAGGTCTGGACTTTGACTAGGCCAAGTCCGAAACGTCAAATGTGTGGCTTTTTCAGCCATTTTCATGTATACTTGATTGTGTGTTTTGTCTTGTTACATGAACAAGCTGCTCTTCAGCTTCAGCTCACAGACAGATGGCCTGATATTCTGTAGAGTTCTCTGATACAGAGCAGAATTCATGGTTCCTTTTATTAAGGCAAGTCGTCCAGGTTCTGAGGCTGCAAAGACATCCCCAAACCATCACACTACCACCACGTATAGTAAAAAAAAACAAAAAAAAAAACATGTTGTTGACTCACCCTACTTGTATAGAAATGGCAATGACATCCTCCGGTCTATGACTCTATCATACAGTAAGCCTACACACTGTTAGTTGTCTACTTGGATAAAACGCTTTCTCATTAGCCTAACTTCCTTTCATGGGCAACAATGAGCCAGCTAGTTACCATTAACCTACTACATATTGAACTTCTCGGGCAAGAGGCACAATGTATGAATGGTTGGATCAGAATCGCCCCGTTATAATCATCGGGCCGGAGAATTAAGAAAATCTACAAGTCCAAATCTCTATCTCCATCCTTTGGCTAATTTAGAAAAGGGCCAATTTTAGCTAGCTAGCCACCGGAGAACAACAGTACAACAAGATGCAACAATTCAAATTTTTTCTGTCAATGACGTTTAATTTTTGATGTGATTGGTGTGAAGCCAAATTCAAACTGTCTTCCCTTAACACTTTTTTTTGGTGCTCCAGGAACATTCGAAGCTAGCTCAGTTTCCCAAAGCTGATTGGCTATTACATAAACAATTCATAAAGGGAGGCCAAATGCTCACTGGTCTACACATACTGAGACAGAGAGGTGCTGTTTCACCCTTCCAAACAGCATCGGATACATGGTCTACACATACTGAGACAGAGGTGCTGTTTCTCTGTCCAGACAGCATCAGATACATGGTCTACACATACTGAGACAGAGAGGTGCTGTTTCACTGTCCAGACAGCATCAGATACATGGTCGACACATACTGAGACTGTTTCACTCACTCGGATGCTTTTTCCAGTGAGATACATTCAGCCTCTTGAGAATTGAAGAAAAACTATGAAATGCAGAGAGACTAAATATATATATATATATATATATATATATATATATATATATATATACACACACATAGACAAAATATATATACAAAAGTATGTGGACACCCCTTCAAATTACTGGATTCGGCTATTTCAGCCACACCCGTTGGTGACAGGTGTATAAAACGGAGTACACTGCCATTAAATCTCCATAGACAAACATTGGCAGTAGAATGGCCCCTTCTGAAGAGCTCAGTGACTTTCAACGTGGCACCGTCATAGGATGCCACCTTTCCAACAAGTCAGTTCGGCAAATTTCTGCCCTGTTGTAAAAGTGCTATAATTGTAAGTTGGAAATGGTAGGCCACACAAGCTCACAGAATGGGACTGCCGAGGGCTGTAGTGTGTAGCGTGTAAAAAATGATCTGTCCTCAGTTGTAACACTCACTAGCGAGTTCCAAACTGCCTCTGGAAGCAACGTGAACATCATATAGGTTTCCATTGGCCGAGCAGCCACACACAAGCCACGAGGAGGAATAATGGCCTGGGGCTGTTGTTCATGGTTCAGGCTCCTTAGTTCCAGTGAAGGGAAATCTTAACGCTACAGCATACAATGATATTCTAGACGATTCTGTGATTCCAACGTTGTGGCAACAGCTTGGCGGAAGGCCCTTTCCTGTTTCAGCATGACAAAGCGAGGTTCATACATAGATCGATGTGGAAGAACTTGACTTATCGCCCAACATCAGTGTCTGATCTCACTAATGCTCTTGTGGCTGAATGGAAGCAAGTCCCCCGCAGCAATGTTCCAACATCTAGTGGAAAGCCTTCCCAGAAGAGTGGAGGCTGTTATAGCAGCAAAGGGTGCACAAAGTCTATATTAATGCCCATTATTTTGGAATGAGATGTCCTACGAGCAGGTGTCCACATACTTTTGGTAACATGTTTTTTGGGGGTCAATTTTTGGGGGAAGCCTGGGGAAAGTCAGACGAGTCAGTCAGACCAGTTGGTCAGTCAGACAGCCAGCCATGTCGGTCAGCCAGCCAGCTAGACAAGTCGGTCAGCCAGTTACCCAGTCAGCCAGCCAGTCAGTCAAGTCGGCCAGCCAGCCAGCCAGTCAGTCAGCCAGTCTGTACCTAGTAGGTGAGTGAAGGCTCCATATGTTCCCACTTACAGCCCCAGCAGTAACATCTCATTGAGGGCTGGGCTCGGTCGGAACACACCAATCAGAGGAAACGAAAGATTGCATGCTGGGAGTTTGTTAGTCAGAAATTATTTTAGCTGTTCACGACTAAAATAGAACACTCTTTGTTGTGGGCCTCGAAAGCTTCCTTCCATGATGTGCCATAATCCACGATACCTTGTAGCACATCATCGGCAGGCTGGGCTGTGACCACGACGCGGGAAGATGATGTTGATTACACGTCCCTAACCAACCCATAAAAGACCTAAACCATAAAACGCAGCAGGAAATCACCAGTTACAAAGTTGTAGCCTGGGCAGATGCTGAGTCTCTGCAGGCTAACCCGTCAGTTGCCCGCGAGACACAGACCAAACCAGTCTCTCATTTATTTTTCCCAGCGCTGAAAAACTTTTATTACGAGGTGGAAAAAAAAAAGAGAAGGAACATCCAACGGGTCGATTCCATGTAGTATTCCTGTCAGGCGTAACGACGACAATTATGGTAGTCATTCCTGTGTGGGTCACAGACCCGTGTTACCATAGCAACGCTAGGTCTAACAGCTGCTAGGCTAATATTTAAATGGGAATACAGTGGTGAGACCAGGGCAACAGAACCTAATGGGTGGGTCAGATGGTCCATATGTGGTAGACAGTACTTACCTCGCTGACAGTAGAAATTGTAACCCTGCTGGGATCCATGTAACCTGGGAAACTGAAAGACAATCACCGCACTTCATAAGTGAATCATTGTGATGTCATTAGTCAATGGAACAACCGCTGTAGGCCTGTAAACCAAACCATGGCTACTTGTCAACATATAGAGTTGTTTTTTCTCCACATCACTCAGTTGCCTCAGTGAAAGAGCCTTCCCAGCTCATTTGGTTTTACTCTGATTCCTTGAATGTTTCCCTCTGGTTCCTTGAATGTTTCCCTCTGGTTCCTTGAATGTTTCCCTCTGGTTCCTTGAATGTTTCCCCTGGGAGGTTTTATTAACGATCTGAGGTTATTTTGAGGTTTTTGAATAACTTCCTTTCAAACTTGTACTGAATGTTTCAAGAAGACTTTTAATATCACTGCTAGATTATGTTGTGTTGACTTTTTTTAAGCACAGATAGGACACAGAAATTAAGCTAATACAAGATGGCCTAACCTTGCATGATGACCTGTCCACATAGGTAGGCTATAGACTGTAGATCAACTAAACGAAAGCGCACAGGGGAAAACACCAAACACCTGTGTCTTATTTACAATTGTTGTTTGGAGCCTACCCATTGAAGTCCAGCTTAACATCTAGGCTATATTAAATTAGTTTTTCGCCCGTCTCCCCTACTTTGGTTCACCTGCCAGCCCACAGTGTCTCAGCTAATCTGTCCCCCTGGAACCTGAGCTTGCTGAGTCTTGGTGACTCTGATGGATTCTTTGATGCTTCTCCGCTGAGCGTTCACCGTCCAGCTCCCCTGGGCCTCAGTGTTTCTACACGGATTCTACGCTGACTCTCTGCTGCCAAGTGCCTCAGATTCCTGGTGTCTCCAAGAAGTTTCTCTGCGGAGTCGGGGTGGTCCAGCTGTACTGTTCTTCTGTGTCTAAATCGTTGATACACCAGAGTGCTAGGGGCCTTTCTCAACCCTGATCCCCAGGCTTGAATACCTTGGCAGCAGGGCTACCTCTCCTGTTTACCCTCATTCTACCACTGAGCCCCAGGAGAGCTATCGGTGCACATGCTCTTGTTATGTCCGTTATATGCCACCTTTCATCCCAACCCAGTTCTCAGGCTAGTCTCCCTCCCCCCGGGGTGAAACATTGATGTGTCTCCTCTCCTCATCTTGGGATGTTATTTTCATTCATGGTTACTCTGTTACTAGGGCTGCCTCTATTTTACCCTTGCTTGTTTGCTAATGAAACAGCTTTTTTCCAAACGCTTTCCATCAAGCCTATCATGAATTCCCTCTCATGTGCACAGTAGCCAGAGATGATTATAGTCAGCTTTATCACGTTTACTGTTGGTTTCTGGTAATGTGCATTTAAACCAGTTGTTTCCTCTGTTAACTATTATGTCACCGTTGGTTACTAATAGAGTGACTTTTGATTACTTCTGTAACCACGAAAGACATCCGATTAATCTTTTAAAAGGAGAACTACACCCCAAAAAATTATATAGTCCATTGTTGACATAGTCCCAAAATGTTTTGCTAGTCAGCAATCAAGTTTACAAGATATGTAACTTTCAAAATAGAGCAATCATCCCCGTATGATGCATTTTGCATCATATGATGCTACATTTTGCTGAAGTACTGAAATTCCCACAGAAGAACGTTGTTTCTTAGCATTCTTGGAAGAATTCAACATCAAACCAGTTGGAGAATGTTCCTAAAACAATTAAATATAAAATGTTTGAACTTTTAGAAAAACCTTCTGTTAACTACTTACGGAGTGGTGGGGCGCTAGACACTACCCGGTGAAATGCAAGGCACCAAATTCAAAATCCAAAAGTTGAATTATTAAACATTCATCAATATACAAGTGTTTCATACTCATCAAAAGCTCTGCTTCTTGGCAATATCACAGCGTTGTCAGATTTCAAAAAGGCTTTACGGCGAAAGCACTACATTTGATTGTTTGAGTGTAGCACCTCCAATATTTTTACATTAGTATAAATTCATAAACCATCGCGGTTCACACAAAACACATTTCACAGCGAAAACAAATCCCTTACCTTTTGAAGAACTTCTGCTGAGGGCTTGAAGAGAACGCGTTCAACCTATACACTTGTCCAAGAACAATCAAACATCATTGATAATGTATCCTTAGGAACACTTTTATGTATATTTACTATAATATTTCAACCGGATTAAAGTAATAAAACACCAAGAAAATTACTTTTTTTTGTCAAGTTCCTTAAAAGTTCTGAGAATGTTCCATAGCCAATCAAGTTTTGGGAAGGTTTTAATTCAAAATAACCATAGGACAACCACACTCTTACCAAGCTCTAAAAAACATATGGTTCTCAGAACGTTATGTGCTACCTGGGTTATTTTCTCCATCCTTGCCATTGATAACATACTTCACTGGCCTAGTGGTCAGTTCACGGTTTAGCTCTCCATAGACTCCCTCTGTCACCATCCAGTGTCTTTTGGTGCTACAGATGAGTGTCACAGCAAGTTGCCAACACCGTCAACATCGAAGTGTGATAATTATCCGTGGTATATTACAGACAGCTTATTGCAGCCTAGAAGAGGTGCTAGAGGTGTTATGGGAAAGACTGTCTCGTTTCTGTTTAAGAGATCACATAAAGGAATCAGCCAGTGAAATATATGGTACTAATCTGCCAGATTTACACAGCTGCTCCCTCTCATCTGCCTTCACTCAAATCAAATGTGATTTTCCTAGAAAACAGGTGTAGACTAACAGCGAAATGGTCCTTTTCCACCAATGCAGAGTTAAAAGACGAGATAAATGTAATAACATTTTGTTATAGTGACACAAATAATAAATACACAGCTATGTACAGGGAAGCCAGTACTGAGTCGATGTGCAGCCAGTACTGAGTCGATGTGCAGCCAGTACTGAGTCGATGTGCAGCCAGTACTGAGTCGATGTGCAGCCAGTACTGAGTCGATGTGCAGCGGTAAGAGGTAATTGAGGTAGCTATGTACAGGGAAGCCAGTACTGAGTCGATGTGCAGTAGTACTCCTCAATGCCATGGGATGAATCCAGGAACATCTTGGACCATTTCTGAATTGAGGCTGTCACTGGTAATACCAGGAATCAGGATGATAGAGTTATGGTCAGATTTGCCAAATGGATGGCGATGGAGAGCTTTGTGTGCGTTTCTCTGTGTATGGAGTAAAGGTGGTCTACAGTTTTTCTTTTCTCTAGTTGCACAGGTGACATGCTGCTAGAAATGAGGTAAAACGGATTTCAGTTTTCCTGCATTAAAATCACAGGTCACTAGGAGTGCTGCCTCTGGATGAGCATGTTCTATGGCCTTACACAGCTCGTTGAGGATGGTCTTAGTGCCAGCATCGGTTTGTGGTAGTAAGTGCACAGCTATGAAAAAATATAGACCAAAAGTCTCTTGGTAAATAGCGTGGTCTGCAGCTTATCATTCTAACTCAGGCGAACATGAACCTCCAGACTTCACATTATAGATGGTGCACCAGCTATCATTAACAAAAGAGACACACCACCTCACCACCTCCTACTAGATGTCTTTGAGTTTACGGGGGGTTTTAGTCCAAGATAAATCATGGAGAAGGACAGGGGAATGAGAGGAGGAGAAATAGGAGGAGGAGAAGGAGAATGACAAGGGGAATGAGAGGAGGAGAGGAGAAATAGGAGGAGGAGGAGAAGGACAGGGGAATGAGAGAAGGAGAGGAGAAATAAGAAGGAGAAGGACAGGGGAATGAGAGAAGGAGAGGAGAAATAGGAGGAGGAGGAGAAGGACAGGGGAATGAGAGGAGGAGAGGAGAAATAGGAGAAGGAGAAGGACAGGGGAATGAGAGAAGGAGAGGAGAAATAAGAGAAGGAGGAGGACAGGGGAATGAGAGGAGGAGAGGAGAAATAGGAGGAGGAGGAGAAGGACAGGGGAATGAGAGGAGGAGAGGAGAAATATTATTTTTATTTATCCGTTATTTTACCAGGTAAGTTGACTGAGAACACGTTCTCATTTACAGCAACGACCTGGGGAATAGTTACAGGGGAGAGGAGGGGGGATGAATGAGCCAATTGTAAGCTAGGAGGAGGAGAGGATAAATAGGAGAAGGAGAAGGACAGGGGAATGAGAGGAGGAGAGGAGAAATAAGAGAAGGAGAAGGACAGGGGAATGAGAGAAGAAGAGGAGAAATAGGAGAAGGAGAAGGACAGGGGAATGAGAGGAGGAGACTAAGGGACTAGAAACTATGAACAGGAGATAGGGAGAAGGAAGACGAAGAGGAAGTGGAGAAGGAGGAAGACAAGAAATAAGGAGGAAGAGTAAAAATAGAAGTGGAGGAAGAGGAGAAGGAAGAGGAGAAGGAATAGGAGGAGGAAGAGGAGAAGGAAGAGGAGAAGGAAGAGGAGAAGGAGGAAGAGGAGAAAGAGTAGGAAGTAGAGAAGGAGGAAGATGAGAAATACGATATAGAGGAGGAGGATGAGGAGGAAGAGGAAGAGGAGAAGGAAGAGAAGGAAGATGAGGAGGAAGAGGACAAGGAAGAGGAAGAAGAGGGGAAGGAAGAGGAGGAAGAGAAAGAGAGGGAAGAGGAAGAGAAGGAAGAGGAGAAGGAAGAGGAGAAAGAGGAGGTGAGAAAGAGGAAGAAGAGGAGAAGGAAGAGGAAGAAGAGGAGAAGGAAGAGGAGGAAGAGAAAGAGAGGGGAAGAGGAGCAGGAGGAAGAGGACAATGAAGCATTCCTCTAAGGTAAAAACATGGCCACCACCACTGAAATGCGATGCCATCTTGCCATCTGTCGTTTAAGGTTGGTGTTTGCCAGTTAGCTATGGGGCCATGGGAATGGCCAGCTAGGTAATCATATTACATTTGATGGTGGACAGAAGAATGCTAACACCAAGAAGAAAAACAGAAGGCCAAACGTATCTGTTTACAGAGAAGGATGCTTGGTTGCAGTGATATGTGACAATGTTCCAAGAAGTCAAATTGTAGGCTTGGCCTGCTGGCTAGGTTTATTAGTATTAGGCTGGTATTACAGCCCAGTCTTTATATACCATAGAATGTATGGGTATCTGGTATTACAGCCCAGTCTTTATATACCATAGAATGTATGGGTATCTGGTATTACAGCCCAGTCTTTATATACCATAGAATGTATGGGTATCT
>QNTS01016065.1:0-18935 GCA_003317085.1 Hucho hucho
CTCTCCTCCTCCTCTCCTTTCTTCCTCCCCTCCTCCTCCTCTCCTCTCCTCCTCCTCCTATCCTTTCTTCCTTCTCTCCTCCTCCTCCTCCTTCTCTCCTATCCATCTTGTGTGTATGTGTGTGTGTGTGTGTCCCTTGTCACGAGTCACAGAACTTGCCTGCGGCCGCTTCCAAGAACAGCTGCTCACTACATTTTTTCCCTCACATTCTTATCCTTTCTCTCAATTCAATTCAATTCAATTCAAAGGGATTTATTGGCATTGGAAAAATTATGTTTACATTGCCAAAGCAAGTGAAATAGATTATTTCACTTTGGATTATTATCTATCAAAAATGAACAATAAACATTACACTCAAAAGTTTCAAAGGAAGTGACACATTTCAAATGTCATATTATGGCTATGTACAGTGTTATAATGATGTGCAAATAGTTAAAGTACAATATGGGTTGTATTAACAATGGTGTTTGTTCTTCACCGGTTGCCCTTTTCCTGTGGCTACAGGTCACAAATCTTTCTGCTGCGATGGCACACTGTGGTATTCCACCCAGTAGATATGGGAGTTTATCAAAATTGGATTTGTTTTGGAATTCTTTGTGGGTCTGTGTAATCTGAGGGAAATATATGTCTCTAATATGGTCATGCATTTGGCAGGATGTTAGGAAGTGCAGCTCAGTTTCCACCTCATTTTGTGGGCAGTGTGAACAGGTATTCTGCCACCGTGTACTCTCTGTTTAGGGCTAAATAACATTCCAGTTCACTCTGTTTTTTTGTTACATTCTTTCCAATGTGTCAAGTAATTATCTTTTTGTTTTCTCATGATTTTTGGGGTCTAATTCTGTTGCTGTTGCTGTCCTGGGGCTCTGTGGGGTGTGTTTGTGTTTGTGAACAGAGCCCCAGGACCAGCTTGCTTAGGGGACTCTTCTCCAGGTTCATCTCTCTGTAGGTGATGACTTTGTTATGGAAGGTTTGGGAATTGCTTCCTTTTAGGTGGTTGTAGAATTGAATGGCTCTTTTCTGGATTTTGATAATTACCGGGTACCGGCCTAATTCAGCTCTGCATGCATTTTTTGGTGTTTTACGTTGTACGCAGAGGATATTTTTTGCAGAATTCTGCATACAGAGTCTCAATATGATGTTTGTCCCATTTTGTGAATTCTTGGTTGGTGAACGGACCCTAGCCATCACAACCATAAAGGGCAATGGGATCTATGACTGATTCAAGTATTTTTAGCCACACCATAATTGGGATGTCGACGTGCTGTTCCTTCTTTTTCCGTAGTGTATTTCTGTATTGTTTTACTGATTCACCATAGTGAAGTTGTAGCCTCAGGTTTTCTGGGTGTCTATGTTTTTGGTTGGATAGGTTTCTCAATTTATTTCTTAGGTCTTTGCATTCTTTAACAAACCATTGGTCATTGTTGTTCATTTTCTTTGGTTGTCTGCTTAATTTTTTATTTTATTTGATAGGGAAACTGAAAGGTCAAATTGTCAAATTCACACACTTATCAAGAGAACATCCATGGTCATCTCTACTGCATTTGATCTGGCAGACTCACTAAACACAAATGCTTTGTTTGTACATTATGTCTGAGTGTTGGAGTGTGCCCCTGGCTTTCTGCCAATAAAAATAAAAAAATACAATGGGGCCGTCTAGTTTAATATAAGGAATTTGAAATTATTTATACTTTTACTTTTGATACTTAAGTACATTTGAACAATTACATTTACTTTCGATACTTAAGTATTTTTAAAACCAAATACTTTTAGTATTTTAATGGGTGACTTTTACTTGAGTCATTTTCTATTAAGGTATCTTCACATTTACTTAAGTATGACAACTTAATACTTTTTCCACCACTGGATGTGGCTGGGGGTTATGGCATTTCTTTCACAGGACCCATCAATTTAGACACGTGTGTCTGGGTAAGCGTCATCTAATATTTATAAAATATTTTTATCTTGACACTTGACACCTGGAATTGTTCCTTATTGTAGGCTACTACCACTTTTAGTCTTAATCTTTACTACACTACTCACTGTTTAGCACATTACCTCTCATGTGAATCCTTAAAGAGATTGGTGGGGCTGGCTTAAGAGGGTGCGAACAATGCTGAATGGGTGTAGACAAAGGAGAGATCTTCAGTAGGTACCAAAACATTCAAAGGCTCTTTTCTACTTGTATCCAATGTAAAAAAAAAAACATTTTCAAATGTTGCTACATAAGACCAATTTGACCCGGTCAGTCACATATACTGTTTAGGCTTTCTACTGCCAAGTTTACACCTTCACTATTAAAATAAAATGTTGTTGTCCAGGAAGTTGTCTAAAAGGGATTAAATTTGTTGTTGCCTAATTGTTTTTTGGTAGGTTTCTACACTACTTTCCTTCCATCTATAGTATTTCTTAATATTACTCAGTTCCTTTGGCTTTGATGCTTCATGATTGAGTATTGCTCTGTTCAAGTAGACTTATTTTGCTGTGATCTGATAGGGGTGTCAGTGGGCTGACTGTGAACGATCTGAGACTCTGGGTTGAGGTCAGTGACAAAGTAATCTACAGTACTACTGCCAAGGGATGGGCTGTAGGTGTACCTACCATAGGAGTCTCCTCAAAGCCTACCATTGACTATGTACAGACCCAGCGTCCGACAGAGCTGCAGGAGTTTTTGTTGGTTGTTTTGTCATAGTTGTATCTAGGAAGGCATATGGGGGAGGGAATGCTGTCACCTCCAGGCAGGTGTTTGAGGGTGTCAGGTTGAGGGTGACAGGTTCTTGTCCAGTTCTGGCATTTAGGTCGCCACAGACTAGTACATGTCCATGGGCCTGGAAATTGTTGATCTCCCCTTCTAGGATGGAGAAGCTGTCATCGTTAAAGTACAGGGATTTTATTGGGGGGATATAGGTAGCACACATTAGGAAATGTTTCTCTTTTGCGACAATTTCCTTATTAATTTCTAGACAGATTTCAAATGTTCCTGTTTTTTTTATAGAGTTGGTTAGGTCTGTTCTATATCAAATTAGCATACCCCTTGAGTCTCTTCCCTGTGGCCAGGGTTTGTTTGGGGTGGTGGTCTCAGCTGGTTGGGGTGTGGCTGGTGATTCTGTGGTCTGGGTGTAGGTCCTCTTGGCGTGAGTTCCCTCTGGGTCTTTCTCCCTCCCCGTTCTTGACTCCCCCCATCAATCTCCATACCTGTCTTACCACCCCCCACACACACATACTGTACGGTATAAAAAAAACTGCATACACACCCATTCCCAAAGGTTAGTACCAGTTCAGTACTGTACCTCTGTCAACGTCCCTCCCTTTCTATCAGCTCCTCTACACCATTTTTCAATTACAGAGTGCATGGGATGGGAAATAGACAATACAGCTGCCTATTTCAGTTTGCTGAATAGCAGCCTATTTAATACTAGATGAGGGAAAGGGAATTTGCAGAGCTGGTAGATGGTAAAAAAAACACACTCATCTCTCTCTCATCTCTCTCTTGTCTCTAGATGCTATAGAAACATGCTAATCTTGCTATATGTTTAATGAGCCTGTTTTTAGACATGCCGTATGTGAAGGTTTTAATGCTTTTTTTCTGTTAGCAGTGTCATCTCACCTTAAAACAACACCTCCTCTCTATCTCTCTCCTCCTCTCTCGCTCTATCGCTCCATCTTTCCCTCTCTATGAAATGCATAATGACAGTAGGATTTATTAAATGCATTAGGGTTATGGTTGATACATTGGTGAGGGACAAATATTCTTGTAACCAGAACCCTTTCTTTTCTTCCATTTTAACAACTCTTTGATACTCACTTCCCCTCTCACTTCTTCAGTGTATTCATGAATGCTGAAGGAAACTAGGCTTCCCCAAAAAATTGACCAAGAAAAAAAATGATATACAGTACCAGTCAAAAGTTTGGACACACCTACTCATTCAAGGGTTTTTCTTTATTTTGACGATTTCCTACACTGTAGAATAATAGTGAAGACATCAAAACTATGAAATAACACATATGGAATCATGTAGTAACCAAAAAAGTGTTAAACAAATAAAAGTATATTTTATATTCGAGATTCTTCAAAGTAGCCACCTTTTGCCTTGATGTCAGCTTTGCACACTCTTGGTATTCCAAGAGTGTGCAAAGCTGACAATACTCTGCAACCAGCTTCACCTGGAATGCTTTTCCAACAGTCTTGAAGGAGTTGACACATATGCTGAGCACTTGTTGGCTGCTTTTCCTTCACTCTGCGGCCCAACTCATTTCCAAACCATCTCAATTTGGTTGAGGTTGGGTGATTGTGGAGGCCAGGTCATCTGATGCAGTACTCTATCACTCTCCTTCTTGGTCAAATAGCCCTTACACAGCCTGGACATGTGTTGGGTCATTGTCCTGTTGAAAAACAAAGTCCCAATAAGTGCAAACCAGATTGGATGCTGTATCGCTGCAGAATGCTGTTGTAGCCATGCTGGTTAAGTGTGCCTTGAATTAAATAAATCACAGACAGTGTCAGTAAAGCAACCCCACACCATCAAACCTCCTCCTCCATGCTTCACGGTGGGAACCACACATGCAGAGATCATCCGTTTACCTACTCTGCGTCTCACAAAGACACGGCGGTTGGAACCAAAAACCTCTAATTTGGACTCATCAGACCAAAGACAGATTTCCACCGATCTAATGTCCATTGTTCGTGCTTCTTGGCCCAAGCAAGTCTCTTCTTCTTATTGGTGTCCTTTAGTAATGGTTTCGTGCAGAAATTCTGATTCACGCAGTCTCCTCTGAACAGTGTATGTTGAGATGTGTACATTACTTGAACTCTGTGAAGCATTTATTTTGGCTGCAATTTCTGAGGCTGGAAACTCTAATGAACATATCTTCTGCAGCAGATGTAACTCTGGGTCTTCCTTTCCTGTGGTGGTCATCATGAGAGCCAGTTTCATCGTAGCGCTTGATGGTATTTGCGATACTTCCATTGCCTTGACATAATGATGGACTGTCATTTCGCTTTGCTTATTTGGGCTGTTCTTGCCATAATATGGACTTGGTCTTTTACCATATAGGGCTCTCTTCTGTATCTTCTGTATACCACCCCTACCTTCAAGTAGCACACAAATCTCAACATCAAGGGTGGCACACAATTTCCTTCTTAATGTGTTTGATTGTAAATAATTTAATTGTAAATAAGAATTTGTTCTTAACTGGCTTTTCTAGTTAAATAAAGGTTAAATAAAAATAAAATAAAAAAATACCTTGTCACAACACAACTGATTGGCTCAAACACATTAAGAAGGAAATAAATGCACACTTGTTAATTGAAATGCATTCCAGGTGACTACCTAATGAAGCTGGTTGAGAGAATGCCAAGAGTGTGCGAAGCTGTCATCAAGGCAAAGGGTGGCTACATTGAAGAATCTCAAATATAAAATATATTTTGATATGTTTAACACTTTTTTGGTTACTACATGATTCCATATGTATTATTTCATAGTTTTGATGTCTTGACTTTTATTCTACAATATAAAAAATATTACAAATAAAGAAAATACCTTGAATGAGTAGGTGTGTCCGAACTTTTGACTGGTGCTGAATATATATATATTTATCTTTCGTCTCTCTGTGTTTCATAAGAGGCTGAATGTATCTCACAGGAGAAAGCATTCGAGAACAGCGCCTCTCTGTCTCTCTACGTGTAGGCCATCTATCTGAAGCTTTCTGGTCAAATCGAGTATAATATTGTTGCTGCCTGTAGCAGTGAAGGCAAGGGAAGCCTTCACTGCTAAAAAATATCTAAATCAGGGTTGCGCTAAAAATGAGTGCGTACAACTGTGAATGGTCCCGGCACACCAAAAAAAAGTGTAAACGGAAGCCAGCTTGGATTTGGCATCACTCCTATAAAATCCAATTGAGGGCATACGTCATTGACAGAAAAACTTGAATTGTTGGCTCTCGTGATGTTGTCCACTGGTGGATAGGTAGCAAACTAGCTAAAATCCAACCATTAATACATTGTTCTGCCCCTGGCCTGAGAGGATGTTAGTTCAATATGTAGCTCGATGTAGAAGGCTAATGTTAACTAGCTAACGTTGCTCATGAATGGAAGTTAGGCTAGAGAGCAAGCATTTTAGCCAGGTAGCCTAGGACAACAACAAATAAAAGCATGTAGTGTATGACAGAGTGATAGTTTCGTCACCATGAAACCATGATAGTTTCGTCACCATGAAAGAGAGGCGGATGGCTACTTGCACGAACGCGCACACACACACACGCACACATAAATCAGATAATGTTGAAATGGTGCTGGAATAGTGGAGGCAGCTCCTGTTTTCTTTGCGACTTGTGGTAACTCTGTGTGGTTCTAAATCAGTAGTTGTTTAGTGGTCTGATAATGTTGGAAACATTTTAACTTGCTTGACCATGCTGTAGGTCACTAACTGTCTGTCTACTTTGTGGACTTCACCGGACATACAGTTGAAGTTGGAAGTTTACATACACCTTAGCTAAATACATTTAAACTCAGTTTTTCACAATTGCTGACATTTAGTCCTAGTAAAAATTCCCTGGCTTAGGTCAGTTAGGATCACCACATTATTTTAAGAATGTGAAATGTCAGAATAATAGTAGAGAGAATGATTTATTTCAGCTTTTGTTTCTTTCATCACATTCCCAGTGGGTCAGAAGTTTACATACACTCAATTAGTATTTGGTGGCATTGCCTTTAATTGTTTAACTTGGGTCAAATGTTTCGGGTAGCCTTCCACAAGCTTCCCACAATAAGTTGGGTGAATTTTGGCCCATTCCTCCTGACAGAGCTGGTGAAACTGAGTCAGGTTTGTAGGCCTCCTTGCTCGCACACACTTTTTCAGTTCTGCCCACACATTTTCTATAGGACTGAGGTCAGGGCTTTGTGATGGCCACTCCAATACCTTGACTTTGTTGTCCTTAAGCCATTTTGCCACAACTTTGGAAGTATGCTTGGGGTCATTGTCCATTTGGAAGACACATTTACTGACCAAGCTTTAACTTCCTGACTGATGTCTTGAGATGCTGCCTCAATATATCCACATAGTTTTCCTTCCTCATGATGCCATATGTTTTGTGAAGTGCACCAGTTCCTCATGCAGCAAAGCACCCCCACAACATGATGCTGCCACCCCCGTCCTTCATGGTTGGGATGGTGTTCTTCGGCTTGCAAGCCTCCCCCTTTTTCCTCCAAACATAATGATGATCATTATGGCCAAACAGTTCTATTTTTGTTTCATCAGACCAGAGGACATTTCTCCAAAAAGTATGATCTTTGTCCCCATGTGCAGTTGCAAACCGTAGTCTGGCTTTTTTATGGCGGTTTTGGAGCAGTGGCTTCTTCCTTGCTGAGCGGCCTTTCAGGTTATGTCAATATAGGACTCGTTTTACTGTGGATATAGATACTTTTGTACCTGTTTCCTCCAGCATCTTCACAAGGTCCTTTGCTATTGTTCTTGGATTGATTTGCACTTTTTGCACCAAAGTACGTTCATCTCTCGGAGACAGAACGTGTCTCCTTCCTGAGTGGAATGACAACTGCGTGGTCCCATGGTGTTTATACTTGCGTACTATTGTTTGTACAGATGAACGTGGTACCTTTAGGCGTTTGGAAATTGTTCCCAAGGATGAACCAGACTTGTGGAGATCTACAATAATTTTTCTGAGGTCTTAGCTGATTTATTTAAATTTTTCGCATGATGTCAAGCAAAGAGGCACTGAGTTTGAAGGTAGGCCTTGAAATACATCCACATGTAATCCTCCAATTGACTCAAATGATGTCTTCTCATTGTCTCGACCTTAGGCCTGTATATCACGGTGTCAAGACATCTGAGCTAACAGGTTATAGAGCAAACGACGCAATTATCACAACACCTCTACTACACTTCTTTCATCTAACTCTCTCTCTTTAACCTCCATTCCTTTTACAGCCCCCTTTCGTGCGTTTGTGTGAGTGTGTGTGCGTGTATGTGCATGTCTCTGTGCGTGTCTCTGTGCGTGTCTCTGTGCAGAAGTGTGTGGGGGTCGTTTATAGTGTCTGTCCTTCATGGCTACTGACCACCAAGCCTGTAAGAGTGAAGAGAAAGACTACAGAGAGAAAGAGGGAGGCACCTGCCTGGGAGTGATTGAGTGTTTGATCTTCCTCATCTCCTCCCTTTCCTTCCCCTTCCTCCAATTTCACTCCGCTAACCCCACCCCCCTTGCTCCTGTAACCAATCAGGATGAGTCTCTGTGATGACAGATGAACAAACATCAAACATAGGCCAGCTGTAAGAGCAGATTAGTGTGGAAAAGAGGAGAAAAGAGGAAAGACAGGAAAGCGAGGAGAGGCAGAGAGGGAGGAAAGGAAAGGACGAGGGGAGAGAGGAGACGAGGATGTAACGAGAGTAAAGTGGAACTGTTCATATTTCATGTGGAGGTGCTAAAAGATGTGGTTCTGGACAGCACCCATCGATCAAACTTTAATGATGAACTCTGATCCTGCATCTCACAGGCCTCACAGCCGAGAAAAGCACCAGCTTACCAGTGTGTGTGTGTGTGTGCCCCACTTCAATGTGTGTGTGTGTGTGTGTGTGTGTGTGTGTGTGTGTGTGTGTGTGTGTGTCGGTCTGTCGTCCCTTCTCCCTTACTTCAGATAGATCTGTTGACAAGACAGTGGTTAGAATATTCATTGCTGTTTCTCTACCTTTGAGGTTCCATTTATCCTGCTATGGCCGGTGTGTGTGTGAGTGTTGTGTGACCTGTCTGTGTATGTACCAACAATGTGAGTATACAGGGTCCAGAGAGGGTTCAGACCAGTGGCTGTGCTCTGAGTCAGACTGGCCAGTGCCGAGTGGAAGAGACAGAGAGAGAGGAAGGGATTGGGTTTACTGGGGTAGAGAGAGAGGAAGAGAGAGGGAGGGGGAATGGGGTGGACTGGGGTAGAGAGAGAAGGAGGGGGAATGGGGTGGACTGGGTAACAGAGAGTGCAAGAGAGAGAGAGAAAGAGAGAGAGGGAAGGAGAGAGAGAGAGAAAGAGAGAGGGAGAGAAGGAGAAAGGAGGGTTGCATGTGTTAGTGTACTAAAGAGAGAATGACATATGAGTCATGACAACAGGCATATGTTAGCTTCCTAGAAACCCCGACCAACCATACGTCAGGTGGAGAGTGCATTACATGTGAAAATGCCTAGGGAGGAAAGAGACGGAGAGAATTAGGGTAAAACAGAAAGAAAGAGAAGTCTAAATGAAATGTGACAGGTTTGGAACAGAGAGAACAAGAGTAAGTTGAAACTGCTGGAACAGACAAATGAGAGTTGGTTTGATCAGCTTTGATGCATCTACCGTATATCAAATGTATAGTGGACGTCTGGTGTGCCTCTCCAACCCATATAGTTGGAGCCCAGGGTTGTTTATGGTCAGGTCGCATAGTCAGGAAAAACTCCTGGGCTTACTTATGGTATACAGATGTAGAATCTTAACTTTAGCCAGTTTGTTCCAGCAGGACAATTATTTTGNGTGGACTGGGGTAGAGAGAGAGGAGAGAGAGAGAGAGGGGGAATGGGGTGGACTGGGTAACAGAGAGTGCAAGAGAGAGAGAGAAAGAGAGAGAGGGAAGGAGAGAGAGAGAGAAAGAGAGAGGGAGAGAAGGAGAAAGGAGGGTTGCATGTGTTAGTGTACTAAAGAGAGAATGACATATGAGTCATGACAACAGGCATATGTTAGCTTCCTAGAAACCCCGACCAACCATACGTCAGGTGGAGAGTGCATTACATGTGAAAATGCCTAGGGAGGAAAGAGACGGAGAGAATTAGGGTAAAACAGAAAGAAAGAGAAGTCTAAATGAAATGTGACAGGTTTGGAACAGAGAGAACAAGAGTAAGTTGAAACTGCTGGAACAGACAAATGAGAGTTGGTTTGATCAGCTTTGATGCATCTACCGTATATCAAATGTATAGTGGACGTCTGGTGTGCCTCTCCAACCCATATAGTTGGAGCCCAGGGTTGTTTATGGTCAGGTCGCATAGTCAGGAAAAACTCCTGGGCTTACTTATGGTATACAGATGTAGAATCTTAACTTTAGCCAGTTTGTTCCAGCAGGACAATTATTTTGCAGCAACAGGAAATGTGAATTATTATGTGGATTATAATTAATGGACATTTTTGTAGGAGAAGATGCATTTTTCGTTAAGACAAATTAAGTCTGAAATTTTAAAGAGGAAATGACAAACTTTAGACGCCTTTCTACACCTAAAATATTGTACAGGTTTGCATTCCCAGCAACAAAAGAGTGATCAAATTAAGATCCTACATGTGTAAGTGCTAGGCAGAAAGTATATTAAAGCTGTACACGTCGTTTTTTTGTCAAAATCTTCATAATTCCCTGTTCAGCCCGGTATTTAGTCTGAAAAAGCCACCTATACTGTCGCATACAGTGCCTTCAGAAATGTCTCACACCCCTCGACCTTTTCCACATTTTGTTGTGTTACAACCGGAATAAAAAAATGTATTAAATTTAAATTGTTGGTACTGGCCTACACACAGTACCCCATACTGTCATGCTGGAATTATGTTTTTCAAAACTTTTGCTAATTAATAAAGAATGAGAAGCTGAAATGTCTTGAGTCAACTAGTATTCAACTCCTTTGTTATGGCAAGCCTATAGAAGTTCAGGAGGGAAAATGTGCTTAACAAGTCAGAAAATAAGTTGCATGGACTCACTCTGTGCAATAATAGTATTTAAAGGATTGGTGGGTCCCCCTTGGGATGTTTGAGCTAATGTAGGCTAATGCGATTAGCATGAGGTTGTAAGTAACAAGAATATTCCCAGGACATAGACATATCTGATATTGTACTACAAAAATAATTGAAACTGGAGACACTTATCTCCCTCACTAGTTTTAAGCATCAGCTGTCAGAGCAGCTCACAGATCACTGCACCTGTACATAGCCCAACCAACTACCTCATCCCCTACCGTAGTCATTTATTTATCTTGCTCCTTTGCACCCCAGTATTTTTACTTTGCACATTCATCTACTGCACATTTACCATTCCAGTGTTAAATTGCTATACTGTAGTTACTTTGCCACCATGGCCTATTTATTGCCTTATGTTCCTTATCCTACCTCATTTGCACACATTGTATATAGATTTGTTTTTTTTCCTACTGTATTATTGACTAAGTGTTTGTTTACTCCAATGTGTAACTATGTGTTGTTCTATGTGTTGAACTGCTTTGCTTTATCTTGGCCAGGTCGCATTCGTAAATGAGAACTTGTTCTCAACTTGCCTACCTGGTTAAATAAAGGTGAAATAAAAAATAAATAAATAAAAGAAAGCTTAAATTCTTGTTAATCTAACTGCACTGCCCAATTTACAGTAGCTATTACAGTGAAATAATACCATGCTATTGTTTGAGGAGAGTGCACAGTTATGAACCAATTAGGCACATTTGGGCAGTCTTGATACAAAATGTTGAACAGAAATGCATTTGTTCATTGGATCAGTGTAAAACTTTGCACATACACTGATGCCATCTAGTGGCCATAATCTAAATTGCGCCTGGGCTGGAATAATACCTTATGGCCTTTTTCTTGCATTTCAAAGATGATGGTACAAAAGAAATACAATTGTATTATCTTTTACCAGATCTAATATATTATATTCTCCTACATTCATTTCACATTTCCACAAACTTCAAATTGTTTCCTTTCAAATGGGATCAAGAATATGCATATCCTTGCTTCAGGTCCTGAGCTACAGGTAGTTAGATTTGGGAATGTCATTATAGGCAACAAAAAAAAAGAAGGGGCGGATCCTTGAGAGGTTTTAACATGATTTCTGAATGACTACCTCATCTCTGTACTCCACACATACAATTATTAAATCAAATCAAATCAAAGTTTATTTGTCACGTGCGCGGAATACAACAGGTGTAGACCTTACAGTGAAATGCTTACTTACAGGCTCTAACCAACAGTGCAAAAAAAAATTCAAAAATTAAAAATTAAAATAGAAGGTAAGGTCTCTCAGTCGAGCAGGGAATTTCAAACACAGATTCAACCACAAAGACCAGGAAGGTTTTCCAATGTCTCGCAAAAAGGGCAACTATTGGTAGATGGGTAAAAATTACAAAAGCAGTCATTGAATATCCCTTTGAGCATGGTCAAGTTATTAATTACACTTTGGACTACACCCAGTCACTAAAAAGACTCAGTTGCCGGAGAGAAAGGGAAACGCTCAAGGATTTCAATGGCCAATGGTGACTTTAAAACAGAGAGTTTAATTGCTGTGATAAGAGAAAATTAAGGATGGATCACCAACATTGTAGTTACTCCACAATACTAACCTAAATGACAGAGTGAAAAGAAGGAAGCCTGAACAGAATAAAAGCATTCCAAAACATGCATCCTGTTTGCAACAAGGCATGAATGTAATACTGCAAAAGATGTGGCAAAGCAATTCACTTTTTGTCCTGAAAATAAAATGTTATGTTTGGGCCAAATCCAATAGAACACATTACTGACTACCACTCTCCTGTCACGCCCTGGCCATAGAGAGCCCTCAGGGTTCTCTATGGTGTGTTAGGTCAGGGCGTGACTAGGGGTTTCTAGGGTTGTCCAGAGATGTTCGATCGGGTTCAAGTCCGGGCTTTGGCTGGGCCACTCAAGGACATTCAGAGACTTGTCTCTAAGCCATTCCTGCGTTGTCTTGGCTGTGTGTTTAGGGTCGTTGTCCTGTTGGAAGGTGGACCTTCGCCCCCAGTCTGAAGTCCCGAGCGCTTTGGAGAAGGTTTTCATCAAGGATCTCTCTGTACTTTGCTCCGTTTATCTTTGCCTCGATCCTGACTAGTCTCCCAGTCCCTGCTGCAGAAACACATCCCCACAGCATGATGCTGCCACCACCATGCTTCACCGTAGGGATGGTGTAAGGTTTCCTACAGACGAGAAGCTTGGCATTCAAGCCAAAAAGTTCAATCTTGTTTTATCAGACTAGAGAATCTTGTTTCTCATGGTCTGAGAGTCTTTAGGTGCCTTTTGGCAAACTCCTAAGCGGGCTGTCATGTGCTTTTTACTGAGGAGTGGCTTCCGTCTGGCCACTCTACCATAAAGACTTAATTGGTGGAGTGCTGCAGAGATGGTTGTCCTTCTGGAAGGTTGTCCCATCTCCACAGAGGAACTCTGTCAGGGTGACCATCGGGTTCTTGGTCACCTCCCTGACCAAGGCCCTTCTCCCCCGATTGCTCAGTTTGGCCGGGCGGCCAGCTCTAGGAAGAGTCTTGGTGGTTCCAAACTTCTTCCATTTAAGAATGATGGAGGCCACTGTGTTCTTGGGGACCTTCAATGCTGCAGAAATGTTTTGGTACCCTTCCCAAGATCTGTGCCTCGACACAATCCTGTCTCGGAACTCTATGGACAATTCCTTCGACCTCATGGCTTGGTTTTTGCTCTGACATGCACTCTCAACTGTGGGACCTTATATAGACAGGTATGTGCCTTTCAAAATCATGCCCAATCAATTGAACTTTCCACAGGTGGACTCCAATCAAGTTTTATAAACATCTCAAGGATGATCAATGGAAACAGGATGCACCTGAGCAAAATTTCTAGTCCCAAAGCAAAGGGTCTGAATACTTATGTGAATAAGCTATTTCTGTTTTTTATTTTTAATACATTTGCAGATATTTCTAAAAACCTGTTTTTGCTTTGTCATTGTGGGGTATTGTGTGTAGATAGCTGAGGAAATTGTTTTATTTAATACATTTTTGAATATGGCTGTAAAGTAACAAAATGCATAAAAAGTAAAATGGTCTGAAAACTTTACGAAGGCACTGTATGACCATCATAGAATTCCCCAAGCCCCAGGGTTTAAAATCACTCTGACAGCAACGAGAGGAAAGAGAGTTAGAGAAATAAAAGGCAAAATTAGATATAGGAAGAGAGCTCAGATATGGAGAAAAATATGGAGATATATGTACTGTACGTCTCCAGACATGGAGAAAAATATGGAGATATATGTACTGTATGTCTCCAGATATGGAGAAAAATATGGAGATATATGTACTGTATGTCTCCAGATATGGAGAAAAATATGCAGATATATGTACTGTATATCTCCAGATATGGAGAAAAAGCCATTGAGTGGGGAGAAGAAGAAGAATGCAAAAAGAGAGAGAAGAGATACATAGGGAGGGGAAGCTAAAGAGGGGGAAAGAGAGAAAGAGAGAGACAGAGTGCTAGAGAGTGAGAGAGAGAGAGAGAGAGAGAGAGAGAGAGAGAGAGAGAGAGAGAGAGAGGTGTTTATAGAATGAGAACAGATAGTGAAAGAGTTAGCAGAGAATAACAGTATTTCTCTCTCCAGTCCTTCGGCAGACTGTTGTTGAGATATAACAGATGTTACAGAGGCAATTACTGATGTAACACCCCAGTATAGACATACTCACCATGGGGTAGTGATCACGATAGCCTCTGCTCTCAGATAACAATATGACAATGTTTGAGTTGGCTGATGAACTACAATCAACCATAACATCTTCTAACGACCTGTTTCAAGGCTTCACTTCTGTGGTTTTGGTGTTATTGTCATGGAACATTTGGTGCCTCATAATTTGCTGTTTACAGAAAAAAAAATATTCTGTTGCATTTCTCTCAGTGTGTGCATGTGCGCGTGCATGGGAGTGTGTGTGAGTGTGCTTGCGTATGTGTGTGTTTTGAGGGACGTCCCTGTGAGCTAGAAGAATGATAATAGTGAGTTAACTCAAGAGGAAGAGGGAGAAAGAGGAAGGTTAGCGTTAGCCCTATGTTGTGAGCGATGCAGTGTTCTGTGCTGGGGGTGTGCCTGTCCTCTGCCTCTCAAGCATCTCACTCCAAAGCTCACTCACATTTCCTCTCAGTGCCGAGAGGGATGGTGATGGGATCACTCAGTTATGAATAAAGAGCAGAAACAAACCTAGAATATGTGAACACACAGACAAAAACAGGGGGGATTGCTATGTTACAGAGTTGGAGGGTAGAGAATCTACAATGTCATGATCTCTGTCAGACTCTGCAAAATCAGGATCTCTGTCAAACTCTTCCGTATCAGGATCTCTGTCAGACTCTTCAATAGGAGGATCTTTATAAGACTCTTCAATATTAAGATGTCTGTCAGACTACAATATCAGGATCTCTAGTAAGAATCTATAATATCAGGATCAATGTCAGACTCTTCCATATAAGGGTCTCTGTCAGACTCTTCCAAATAAAGATATCTGTCAGACATCTTAAATATCAGGATCTCTGACAGACTCTTCCATATCAGGATCTCTGACAGACCCTTCAATATCAGGGTCTCTATTAGACTCTACAATATCAGATTCTCTGTCAGACTCCACGATGTCAGGATATCTGTCAGACTAAATACAGAATCAGGATCTCTGTCAGACTCTCAATATCACGATCGATGTCAGACTCTTCAATATCAGGATCTCTGTCAGACTATTCCATATCAGGATCTCTGTCAGACTCTTCAATAACAGGATATCTGTCAGACTCTACAATATCAGGATCTGTGTCAGACTCTTCAATATCAGGATCTTTATTAGACTCTTCAATATCAGGATCTCTGTCAGACTATTCCATATCAGGATCTCTGTCAGACTCTTCAATAACAGGATATCTGTCAGACTCTACAATATCAGGATCTGTGTCAGACTCTTCAATATCAGGATCTTTATTAGACTCTTCAATATCAGGATCTCTGTCAGACTCTTCAAAATCACGATCTCTGTCAGACTCTTCAATATCAGGACCTCTGTCAGATTCCATGTCAGGATCTTTGTCAGAATCTACAATGTCATGATCTCTGTCAGACTCTGCAAAATCAGGATCTCTGTCAAACTCTTCCGTATCAGGATCTCTGTCAGACTCTACAATGTCAGGATCTCTGTCAGACTCAACAAAATCAGGATCTCTGTCAGACTCTTCCAGATGAAGATATATGTCAGACATCTTCAATATCAGGATCTCTGTCAGACTTTAATATTAGGAACTCTGTCAGACTCCATGTCAGGATCTCTAGTCAGAATCTACAATGTCATGATCTCTGTCAGACACTTCAAAATCAGGATCTCTGTCAGACTCTTCCATATCAGGATCTCTGTCAGTCTCCTCAATATCAGGATCTCTGTCAGACTCTTCCAAATCAGGATCTCTGTCAGACTCTTCCAAATCAGGATCTCTGTCAGAATGAATCTTCAATATCAGGATCTCTTTCAGACTCTTCAAAATCAGGATCTCTGTCAGACTCTTCAATATCAGGATCTCTGTCATATTACATATAAGGATCTCTGTCAGGCTCTACAATAGCAGGATCTCTGTCAGACTCTACAATATCAGGATCTCTGTCAGACTCCATATCAGGATCTCTGACAGACACGTCCATATCAGGATCTCTGTCAGACTACATATGAGGATCTCTGTCAGACTACATATGAGGATCTCTGTCAGACTCCATGTCAGGATCTTTGTCAGAATCTTCAATATCAGAATCTCTGTCAGACTCTTCAATAGCAGGATCTTTGTAAGACTCTTCCATAACGGGATCTCTGCCAGTCTAATCAATATCAGGATCTCTGTCAGAATCTTTAATAGCAGGATTTCTGTCAGACGCTTCAATATCAGGATCTCAGTCATACTACATATGAGGATCTCTGTCAGACTCTTCCTTATAAGGGTCTCTGTCAAACTACGATATCAGGACCTCTGTCAGACTCCATATCAGGATATCGGTAAGACTCTTCAATATCAGGATATCTGTCAGACTATACAATATCATTACCTCTGTCAGACTCTTCGATATCATGATCTCTGTCAAACTCCATATCAGGATATCTGTCAGACTCTACAATATCAGGATTTCTGTCAGACTCTTCAAAATCAGGATCTCTGTCAGACTTTTCCATATCAGGATCTCTGTCAGTCTCCTCAATATCAGGATATCCTCTCAGGGATCACTGCACAACTTGACCGTTTTGGAGAGCCTGGCGTGCCCAAAGTAAAATGCCTCCCATTCAGGCCCAGAAAATAGGATATGCAGATATTTGGTACCATTGGATAGGATCTCTGTCAGACTATTCCATATCAGGATCTCTGTCAGACTCTTCAATAACAGGATATCTGTCAGACTCTACAATATCAGGATCTGTGTCAGACTCTTCAATATCAGGATCTTTATTAGACTCTTCAATATCAGGACCTCTGTCAGACTCCATGTCATCCTATTTTCTACAATATCAGGATCTCTGTCAGACTCAATATCAGGATCTCTGACAGACACGTCCATATCAGGATCTCTGTCAGACTACATATGAGGATCTCTGTCAGACTACATGTGAGGATCTCTGTCAGACTCCATGTCAGGATCTTTGTCAGAATCTTCAATATCAGAATCTCTGTCAGACTCTCCAATATCAGGATCTCTGTCAGAATCTTCAATATCAGAATCTCTGTCAGACTCTTCAATAGCAGGATCTTTGTAAGACTCTTCAATTTTAAGATCTCTGTCAGACTCTTCAATATCAGGATTTCTGTCAGAATCTTCAATATCAGAATCTCTGTCAGACTATTGAATAGGAGGATCTTTGTAAGACTCTTCAATATTAAGATGTCTGTCAGACTACAATATCAGGATCTCTAGTAAGAATCTATAATATCAGGATCAATGTCATACTCTTCCATATAAGGGTCTCTGTCAGACTCTACAATATAAGGATCTCTGTCCGACTCTTCAATATCAGGGTCTCTGTCAGACTCTTCAATATCAGGCTCTCTGTCAGACTCTTTCTTATCAGGATCTCTGTCAGACTCTTCAATATCAGGATATCTGTCAGACTATACAATATCAGGATCTCTGCCAGACTCTTCAAAATCATGATCTCTGTCAGACTCTTCCATATCAGGATCTCTGTCAGTCTCCTCAATATCAGGGACTCTGTCAGACTCTTCCAAATCAGGATCTCTGTCAGACGCTTCAATATCAGGATCTCTGTCAGTCTCCTCAATATCAGGATCTCTGTCAGACTCCGCCAAATCAGTATCTCTGTCAGATTTTTTTATATCAGGATCTCAAGTTAGACTCTACATATTCTGGACCACTGTCAGACTACGATATCAGGTCCTCTGTCAGACTCTTCCATATCAGGATCTCTGTCAGACTCTTCCATATCGGGATCTCTGCCAGTCTAATCAATATCAGGATCTCTGTCAGAATCTTTAATAGCAGGATTTCTGTCAGACGCTTCAATATCAGGATCTCAGTCATACTACATATGAGGATCTCTGTCAGACTCTTCCTTATAAGGGTCTCTGTCAAACTACGATATCAGGACCTCTGTCAGACTCCATATCAGGATATCGGTAAGACTCTCCATTATCAGGATCTCTTTCCGACTCTTCAATATCAGGATCTCTGTCAGACTCTTCAATATCAGGATTTCTGTCAGAATCTTCAATATCAGAATCTCTGTCAGACTCTTCAATAGCAGGATCTTTGTAAGACTCTTCAATAGTAAGATGTCTGTCAGACTACAATATCAGGATCTCTAGTAAGAATCTACAACATCCGGATCAATGTCAGATTCTTCCATATAAGGGTCTCTGTCAGACTCTACAATATGATCTCTGTCCGACTCTTCAATATCAGGATATCTGTCAGACTCTACATTATCAGGATATCTGCCAGACTCTTCAATATCAGGATCTCTGGTAAGACTCTAAATTATCAGGATCATGTCAGACTCTTCCATATTAGGTGCTCTTTCAGACTCTACAATATAAGGACCTCTGTCAGACTTCAATATCAGGATATCTGTCAGACTATACAATATCATTACCTCTGTCAGACTCTTCGATATCATGATCTGTGTCAAACTCCATATCAGGATATCTGTAAGACTCTACAATATCAGGA
>QNTS01016066.1:3852-14415 GCA_003317085.1 Hucho hucho
ACTAGATACTCCTGTCATATGTTTCTAGCTACTATATTAGATACTCCTGTTAAATGAAACTAGCTACTATAATAGATAGTCCTGTTATATGATACTAGCTACTATATTAGATACTACTGTTAAATGATACTTGCTACTATACTAGATACTCATGTTAAATGATACTAGCAACTCTACTAGATACTCCTGTTAAATGTTACTAGCTACTGAACTAGATACTCCTGTTATATGATACTAGCTACTATACTAGATACTCCTGTTCTTTGACACTAGCTACTATTTTAGATACTCCTGTTAAATGATACTAGCTACTATACTAGATACTGCTTTTATATGATACTAGCTACTATACTAGATACTCCTGTTCTTTGACACTAGCTACTATTTTAGATACTCCTGTTAAATGATTCTAGCTACTATACTAGATACTCCTGTTATAATATACTAGCTACTTTATTATAAAACTCCTGTTAAATGAAACTAGCTAATATACTAGATACTAATGTTAAAAGATACTAGCTACTTTACTAGATACTCCGGCTATATGATACTAGCTACTGTACTATTTTCTCCTGTTAAATGATACTAGCTGCTATACTAGATACTCCTTTAAATGATACTAGCTACTATACTAGATACTACTGTTATATGATTCTAGCTACTATACTAGATACTCCTGTTATATGATACTAGCTTCTTTATTAGATAATCCTGTTAAATTAAACTAGCTAATATTCTAGATACTAATTTTAAATGATACTTGCTACTATACTACATACTGCTGTTAAATGATACTAGCTACTATACTCGATGCTACTGTTATATTGTCACGTCCAGGCCTGAGCAGACAGGCTGGTGTGGTTAGTTTTGTTTTTGGTGTAAGGGTTTTTATGTTCTAGGTGTCATCGGTGAAGCCAGGATGAGTGATCAACCTGGGAGAGGGGTGTCGGCTATACGCATCAGGTCTCCTGTGCGTGTTGTGGATCCAGTACGTCCTGTCCCTGCTCCACGCTCCAGGATCCCTGTGCCCGTCGTAGACCCAGCACGTTCTGTCCCTGTTCCACGTTCCAGGATTCCTGTTCCACGCTCCAGGTTCCCTGTGCCCGTCGTGGACCCAGCACGTCCTGTCCCTGTTCCACGGTTCAGGATCCCTGCTCCACGCTCCAGGATCCCTGTGCCCGTCGTGGACTCAGCACGTCCTGCTCCCCGCACCAGAGTGCCAGTGCGTTTAGTGAGCCCAGTATGGCCGGTTCCTGCTCCCTGCACCAGAGTGCCAGTGCGCTTAGTGAGCCCAGTACGGCTGGTTCCTGCTCCCTGCACCAGAGTGCCAGTGCGCTTAGTGAGCCCTGTACGGCCGGTTCCTGCTCCCCGCACCAGAGTGCCAGTGCGCTTAGTGAGCCCAGCACGGTTCGTTCCTGCTCCCCGCACCAGAGGGCCAGAGAGGGTCCCCTGTCCGGGACCTCCAGAGAGGGTCCCCTGTCCGGGACCTCCAGAGAGGGTCCCCTGTCCGGAGCCGCCAGAGAAGGTCCCCTGTCCGGAGCTGCCAGTGAGGGTCCCCAGTCCGGAGCCGCCAGTGAGGGTCCCCAGTCCGGGGCCGCCAGAGAGGGTCCCCAGTCCGGGGCCGCCAGAGAGGGTCCCCAGTCCTGCAAATGGCCCAGGGCCTCCGGTGCGTGACCTCGGACCAGCACGGCCGGCACCGGAGCCGCCACCTGGGACTAAAAAACCCACCCGAAGACCCGCCCCATGGACTTGTGGCGCGTTCGGAGTCCGCGCCTTTGGGGGGGGGTACTGTCACGTCCAGGCCTGAGCAGACAGGCTGGTGTGGTTAGTTTTGTTTTTGGTGTAGGGGTTTTTATGTTCTAGGTGTTATATGTCTATGTTGGGGTAATGGTTCCCAATTAGAAGCAGCTGTGTGTCGTTGTCTCTAATTGGGAACCATATATATGTTTGGGGTTTTCGTATAGGTTTTGTGGGTTATTATTTGTACATAGCTTGGTTAGTTCACATGTTATGTTCAGCTTCACAATCTTCGTTACGTTCGTTTTGTTACTTTTGTCCCAGTTACGTTGTTAAATAAACATGTATACTGGATACCTTGCTGCGCCTTGGTCTGTCCCTCCCGAAGATCGTGACATATATGATACTAGCTACTATACTAGACACTCCTGTTCTTTGATACTAGCTACTATATTAGATACTCCTGTTAAATGATACTAGCTACTATACTAGACACTCCTGTTATATTATACAAGCTACTTTATTAGATACTCCTGTTATATAACACTAGCTACTTTACTAGATACTCCTGTTATTTGATACTTACTACTATTTTAGATACTCCTGTTATTTGATACTAGCTACTATACTATATACTACTGTTATATGGTACTGGCTACTATACTAGATAGTCCTGATATATGATACTAGCTACTATACTAGACACTCCTGTTCTTTGATACTAGCCACTATATTAGATACTCAAGTTAAATGATCCTAGCAACTCTACTACGTACTCCTGTTAAATGGAACTAGCTACTATATTAGATACTCCTGTTAAATGATACTAGCTACTGTACTAGATACTCCTGTTATATTATACTAGCTACTGTACTATATTCTGTTGTTAAATGATACCAGCAACTATACTAGATACTCCTGTTATATGATACTAGCTACTATATTAGATACTCCTGTTAAATGATACTAGCTACTATATTAGATACTACTGTTAAATGATACTTGCTACTATACTAGATACTCATGTTAAATGATACTAGCAACTCTACTAGATACTCCTGTTAAATGTTACTAGCTACTGAACTAGATACTCCTGTTATATGATATTAGCTACTGTACAAGAAACTTCTGTTATTTGATACTAGCTACTATATTATATACTGTTACATTATACTTTCTACTATACTAGATACTCCTTTTATATGATACTAGCTACTATACTAGATACTCCTTTTATATGATACTAACTACTATACTAGATACTCATGTTAAAAGATACTAGCTACTTTACTAGATACTCCTGCTATATGATACTAGCTACTGTACTATTTTCTCCTGTTAAATGATACTAGCTGCTATACTAGATTCTCCTGTAAATGATACTAGCTACTATACTAGATAGTCCTGTTATATGATACTAGCTACTATACTAGATAGTCCTGATATATGATTCTAGCTAATATATTATGTACTCCTGTTAAATGATACTACCTTCTATGTTAGATACTCCTGTTATATGATTATAGCTACTATTTTAGATACTCCTGTTATTTGATACAAGCTAATATACTAGATACTCCTGTTAAATGATACTAGCTACTATACTAGATACTACTTTTAAATGATACTAGCTACTATACTAGACACTCCTGTTCTTTGATACTAGCTACTATATTAGATACTCATGTTAAATGATTCTAGCAACTCTACTACATACTCCTGTTAAATGAAACTAGCTACCATATTAGATACTCCTGTTAAATGATACTAGCTACTGTACTAGATACTCCTGATATGATACTAGCTACTATACTAGATACTCCTGTTAAATGATACTTGCTACTATACTATATACTCATGTTAAATGATACCAGCTACTCTAATAGATACTCCTATTAAATGATATTAGCTATTATAGTAGATACTCCTGTTAAACGATACTAGCTACTATACTAGATTCTACTGTTATTTGATGCTAGCTACCATACTAGATACTTCTGTTATATGATAGAAGCTACTATACTAGAGACACCTGTTAAATGATACTAGCTACTATACTAGATACTCCTGTTAAATGATACTAGATACTATACTAGATACTCCTGTTATATGATACTAGCTAGTATACTAGATACTCCTATTATATGATACTAGCTACTATACTAGATACTCCTGTCACATGATACTAGCTACTATATTAGATACTCCTGTTAAATTAAACTAGCTACTATACTAGATAGTCCTGTTATATGATACTAGCTACTATATTAGATTCTCCTGTTAAATGATACAAGCTACTATACTAGATAATCATGTTAAATGATACTAGCAACTCTACTAGATACTCCTGTTAAATGATACCAAATACTATATTAGATTATCCTGTTAAATGATACTAGCTACTGTACTAGATACTGCTGTTATATGATATTAGTTACTGTACTAGATACTTCTGTTAAATGATACTAGCTACTATATTATTTATTCCTGTTACATTATACTATCTACTATACTAGATACTCCTGCTATATGATAGTAGCTTCTATTCTAGATGCTCCTGTTATATGACGTTAGCTACTATACTAGACACTCCTGTTAAATGATACTAGCTACTATACTAGATACTCCTGTTATATGATACTAGCTACTATACTATATACTCCTGTTACATTATACTATCTACTATACTAGATACTCCTGCTATATGATAGTAGCTTCTATTCTAGATGCTCCTGTTATATGACGCTAGCTACTATACTAGACACTCCTGTTAAATGATACTAGCTACTATACTAGATACTCCAGTTATATGATACTAGCTACTATACTAGATACTCCTGTTTTTTGATACTAGCTACTATTTTAGATACTCCTGTTAAATTATACTAGCTACTACACTAGATACTCCTGTTATATTATACTAGCTACTTGATTAGATACTTCTGTTATATAACACTAGCTACTATACTAGATACTCCTGTTAAATGATAATAGCTACTATATTAGATACTCCTGTTAAATGATACTAGCTACTGTACTAGATACTCCTGTTATATGATAGTAGCTACTATACTAGATTCTCCTGTTATGTGATAGTAGCTACTATACTAGATACTCCTGTTAAATGATACTAGCTACTATACTAGATACTCCTGTTATATGACACTAGCTACTATACTATATACTCCTGTTATTTGATACTAGCTACCTATACTAGATACTCCTGATATATGATACTAGTTACTATATTAGATACTCCTGTTAAATGATTCTAGCTACTGTAGTAGATACTCCTGTTATATGATACTAGCTACTTTACTAGATACTCGTGTTTAATTATACTAGCTATTATACTATATACTCCTGTTAAATGATAGTAGCTACTATACTAGATACTCCTTTTAAATGATACTAGCTACTATACTTGATACTCATTGTTGGGTTGGGTTTTGGGGGGGGGCTGTGTGGCATTTTACAATTTCTTTGGATTCCACATGCCTTACTTATTGTTAAAATAACAATTTGGTGCAAATGGGATGTAAGGTATATTTATTAAATATTATATGAATCCTATTAATTCAAATGGCCAATTTTGGTGCAATCAATTAATTTATCAATCAATTACTCAGAGATTGAATTATACTTTAACAAAATAATATTGCAGGATTGTTTATCGTATCTGTTTATAACTACAGAAACAATTTCAGAACAATCCGAGATGGGGGGTGTCATGGATGGCTGAAATGACATGGAACAACCCTCCTGACAACACATTCAGTACGACTGGGACATGGAACAACCCTCCTGACAACACATTCAGTACGACTGGGACATGGAACAACCCTCCTGACAACACATTCAGTACGACTGGGACATGGAACAACCCTCCTGACAACACATTCAGTACGACTGGGACATGGGTTGCCAGTAGTAAAAGTAGGAGTGCCTTGACAGCTAGTCTGTGTGGATGCAGACAGTGATTGTCACCCTGGAAGTTGATGTTTGCCACCACAGCCGTATTGTCTGTCCTGACAGGATGTGACAGTTTCAAAGGAAGGGCAGAAAGTGTATCAATGCATTAAACACTTTCAGCAGTTCGAGGTCATTTATATGAGCGTGGCAGAGCTGCTCTTCCCTTGTGAACAACGCCCCACCGTGTGAGTGGTGTTGTCACCACCTTCCTTAATGACCCTACCCCTTGGGGAGTTCCTGAAACCAAGATAGAGGGTCAGGGTTAGGTGAACAAAGCAGCCAATCGTCTATGTAAGAAACTCTTAGTGGTTCTAGAACCACCTCTACACACTTGTTGAACGTACAGGGAGCTAGCCCGAAGGGAACAGCAAGAGATTTTGAAATGTTTTTTTTTTTTAATGGGTAATTGTTGGCTGTACCTTGAAAGACAAACCTGAGAAACCTCCCTGTGTGCTGGCAGAATGATTATGTGAAAATAAGCGTCCTGCAGGTTGACTGAAGTGAAGCAGTCACCTCGACGAATAGAGCGAGACAGCACATTGTGCGTAAACATAAGGTGTAGCTGTGGAGGAGCCGTAGGTCCAGACTGGCAAGTCCCGCACACTTTAGGAACCAGGAAGTCCCAGGAGTAGAAGCCTCGGCGTCTCTCTGCTGCTAGTGTTACTATGATAGCCCTTTGCTCCACTGAACTCCACTGAAAACGGGTGGCTTCATAGCGAGCTGCAGTCTGTACATTTGTGACCGTGGACAAGACCCCACCAGTTCACTGCTCTTGCGACAGGTCGCCCACTATCGTTCACCAGTGTGGGTGTAGCACCCTCTGGTGGCGTTAGAGAGAATTTCCCCTTTGTGGAATTTTCGCTCTGTGTCCTCAGCAAGACGCCTGGAAGTGACAGAGACTTTGTATGAGAAACGGGCAGTTGTAAAACAACGGGATTTCGGGAGAGTGCTTGGTGGTGACAGGAAATAGGTCTTCCTGTCTCAGGTTTCTTGTGAAAAGCGCTGAGAGGAGAGCTGTGGCACAGGGATTCGTGCTCCGCCCGTCTTCCCTGGAGAGTGGATACATTGAAATGAGCTGCTGCATGAAGGGCAGGGTTTCAGGATCACAGATGTGCCTTTCCCTCATAGTGGTTGGGGGGGAAAGTCTGTGCTCCACCCGAGGGGAGGCAGGCCAGGACACGGTGTGGACTCTACCGATCTCTATGGTCTTGTGAGGACGGAGGGCACTCGTTGCAGGTATGCCCTCTATATAACTCTATGGCAATGTATTTATAAGGGCAGGTTAAAGGGCGCTTCCTTTCAAATCGGGTCCTTCACCCAGACATAGCTGAGTAGTTGAGCATGTCAAACAACAACCAGTCAATGAAATGTGAGTATAATCCTTTTCTCTTCTAAAACAGGATGAAAAGAGGATTCATTAACCATTGTTTGTTTTGTATTGTTCACATCTATGGCGAATGGCTGTGAAATGGAAACGGCGCAGTCAAAAAGCCAGGAAGTCTATTGATCTGTTCTCTTTGGTACTTGTAGTGTTAATGGACAGTACTTCAGTAGAGAACAGTCCTTCTAGACTCCATGTTAGATCAACTATTATACAGTAGAGAGAACAGTCCTTCTAGACTCCATGTTAGATCAACTATTATACAGTATAGAACAGTCCTTCTAGACTCCATGTTAGATCAACTGTTATACAGTAGAGAGAACAGTCCTTCTAGACTCCATGTTACATCAACTGTTATACAGTAGAGAGAAAAGTCCTTCTAGTCTCCATGTTAGATAAACTATTATACAGTAGAGAGAACAGTCCTTCTAGACTCCATGTTAGATCAACAATTATACAGTAGAGATCAGTCCTTCTAGACTCCATGTTAGATCAACTATTATACAGTGGCGAACAGTCCTTCTAGACTCCATGTTAGATCAACTATTATACAGTAGAGAACAGTCCTTCTAGACTCCATGTTAGATCAACTGTTATACAGTAGAGAGAACAGTCCTTCTAGACTCCATGTTACATCAACTGTTATACAGTAGAGAGAACAGTCCTTCTAGACTCCTTGATAGATCAACTATTATACAGTGGCGAACAGTCCTTCTAGACTCCATGTTAGATCAACTATTATACAGTAGAGAGAACAGTCCTTCTAGACTCCATGTTAGATCAACTATTATACAGTAGAGTGTGTTTATCCACTCGTATGTTTTGAATAATGCTGCTTCTCTAATATCCAACTTGGTTGGGTTCATGTGAGTGACTGATTGACTGTACAGGGGAGGAATCCACACTATCACTGTATAAGCAATTTGCCAGTACACCCAGAACATTGCTTTGGGAACCAAAAGGAGTATCTCAGTTTCAAGGTAAGAAGCCTGGTGTGGTATCAGTCAGTCTCATGCAGGAACCAACCGTGCTTATATGACATGTTTGTGTCGCAGTATAAAGGGTCTCAAATCAAATCAAACTTTATTTGTCACATGCTCCGATTACAACAAGTGTAGACTTTACCTTGAAATGCTTAATTACAAGCCTTTAACTAACAGTGCAGTTGAAGAAGAGTTAAGAAAAATAGTTACTGAAATAAAATAAAAAGTAATAATAATAAAGTAATAACAATACAAATGAACATCAGGCTTGTATTGAGTCAGTGAACCTCTACGACTGTGATAATAAAGATTCATTCATTTCCTTTGATTGTGAGTCCTTAGTGGTGAATTCCCACGACAATAGAGAGAACAGTCCATCTGTTATCAATACATTGTATTGTTATTGCATATGTTTTGTTAATTTTATTATTACGTATTATACATTTGTATTGTTATATATTGTATGGACTTGACAAGGTAAATTGAATAAGCAGAAAAAAGTTTGCGATTGATAGTACTTAGCATAATCCTGTTTAGCAGTTCAGAGAGAGTATCCAGGAGAATCTTATTTCTCACAGATCCATCTGTATTTATAGGAACAGTCATAGTCCCACCATGCTCCTGTGTCTGATGACGAGGAGTAGAAATACACACAGTTCTCAGCTACACCACCGTTAGGATCTCCACTGTTCCAATACCTGTAGGAGAAACAACACATAGAATCAGGCTGTCCACTGTTCCAATACCTGTAGAAGAAACAACACATAGAATCAGGCTGTCCACTGTTCCAATACCTGTAGGAGAAACAACACAGAGAATCAGACTGTCCACTGTTCCAATACCTGTAGAAGAAACAACACATAGAATCAGACTGTCCACTGTTCCAATACCTGTAGGAGAAACAACACATAGCATCAGACTGTCCACTGTTCCAATACCTGTAGAAGAAACAACACAGAATCAGACTGTCCACTGTTCCAATACCTGTAGAAGAAACAACACACAGAATCAGGCTGTCCACTGTTCCAATACCTGTAGAAGAAACAACACATAGAATTAGACTATCCACTGTTCCAATACCTGTAGGAGAAACAACACATAGAATCAGACTGTCCACTGTTCCAATACCTGTAGGAGAAGCAACACATAGAATCAGACTGTCCACTGTTCCAATACCTGTAGGAGAAACACATAGAATCAGACTGTCCACTGTTCCAATACCTGTAGGAGAAACAACACATAGAATCAGACTGTCCACTGTTCCAATACCTGTAGGAGAAGCAACACATAGAATCAGACTGTCCACTGTTCCAATACCTGTAGGAGAAACAACACATAGAATCAGACTGTCCACTGTTTCAATACCTGTAGGAGAAACAACACATAGAATCAGACTGTCCACTGTTCCAATACCTGTAGGAGAAACAACACATAGAATCAGACTGTCCACTCTGAACCTACTACTCCAGACAGTGATGTCATAGTGACACAGAATTCATTAATGTCTTACGTTGTAGTCAGTGGTGTGTCGTCCACCCATTTCCAGGTCCCCTCAGTAGCAGAGTCAGTCAGACCAATCCAGACATTTGCCAAAGGAAGTGAACTAGATAATAAACAAAAGTGAAATAAACAATAAAAATGAACAGTAAACATTACACGTACAAAAGTTCCAAAACAATAAAGATATTTCAAATGTCATATTATTTGCAAGTAGTTAAAGTACAAAAGGGAAAATAAATAAACATAAATATGGGTTGTATTTACATTGGTGTTTATTTTTCACTGGTTGCCCATTTTCTTGTGGCAACAGGTCACAAATCTTGCTGCTGTGATGGCACACTGTGGTATTTCACTCAATATATATGGGAGTTTGTCAAAATTGGGTTTGTTTTCAAATTTTTTGTGGATCTGTGTAATCTGAGGGAAATATGTGTCTTTAATATGGTCATACATTAGGCAGGAGGTTAGGAAGTGCAGCTCAGTTTCCACTTCGTTTTGTGGGCAGTGTGCACATAGCCTGTCTTGTCTTGAGAGGCAGGTCTGCCTACGGCGGCTTTTCTCAATAGCAAGGCTATGCTCACTGAGTCTTTACATAGTCAAAGCTTTCCTTAAGTTTGGGTCAGTCACAGGGGTCAGGTATTCTGCCACTGTGTACTCTTTGTTTAGGGCCAAATTGCATTCTAGTTTGCTCTGTTTTTTTGTTAATTCTTTCTTATGTGTCAAGTAATTATCATTTTGTTTTCTGATGATTTGGTTGGGTCTAATTGTGTTGCAGTCCTGGGGCTCTGTGGGGTCTGTTTGTGTTGGTGAACAGAGCCCCAGGACCAGCTTGCTTAGGGGACTCTTCTCCAGGTTCATCTCTCTGTAGGTGATGGCTTTGTTAAGGAAGGTTTGGGAATCACTTCCTTTTAGGTGTTTGTAGAATTCAACTACTCTTTTCTGGATTTTGATCATTAGTGGGTATCGACCAAATTCTGCTCCGTTGTACAC
>QNTS01016072.1:6233-17363 GCA_003317085.1 Hucho hucho
CTCTCCCTCCTTCTGCCCAGTCTGCCACCTAAATGCCAAAGTCACAGCAAGGTGGCCAAGGGGGCATTCTGAACATGCTCTGCATAATAGTCAATAAGCCCATCTCCATCCGATTCCTCCTCTTTCTTCCTCCTCTGTTCTCTGTCACTTTTCTCTCTCTCTCCGTTTATCCCTCTTCACATCCTTCAAAATGTCTAGATTTATTTCTCTCTCTCCATTGTCCTATGCTCCACTTCCCCTTCCACACTCTCTCCCTCCCGCTCATCCTTTTCTCTCTCTCTCATTTGTACTTCCATGGGAGCCTCTCTCTCTCTTTCTTTCCCTCTCCCCACCCCTCTCTTCCTCCATCTATCCCTTTTCTCTCTCCCTCCCTGTACTGATAGCGTTAGTGAGGATAATTTGTACTTCCACGGGATTCTGTCCCAAATGGAACTCTATTTCCTTTATAGTGTACTACCTTTGACGAGGGCCCATAGGGTAGTAGCAGTGCATCATATAGGAAATAGGGTTCCATTTGGGATGGATTCCAAGCCATTCTGAATCCCATGGAAGTACAAATGATCCTCACTGACCATGGTTTTACAGTCCTACTTCTCCAGCCCAGCTCCACTAACCAACTGAACGAGGATCACATCTAATTAAACAAGCGTCGGCGTACAGGCATTCAGCTCTAATTCAATTACTCCATGTATTTGTGCTCTAATTGGTTAGATGGCACCCAAGCCAACAGCGATGTGAGCAAACACTGTCTTCTAACAAACAGCTTAGTTCACCTTTGCACTCTGAACCATCTGAGGAGAGAAGCTGCAATTATGAAAGATTAGTTTGGTCTCTTTTTAATTGATTTCTTTGAGTGGCTTCGAGTTGAAAATGAAAGACAGAGATATTGCTTGCGTTATTCAAAACACTGAGAGATGATTCTGTTGAATGTGTTTTGCTTCACTTAAGGAATCGGCTGGGTTGTACTTTGATCACACACTAGTTACAGTAGATAAAACGCGCAGACAGAACTTTTTATCTTGGGGGCAGAGATAATAAAAAGTGCAGTTTTAAAGCTAATCTCATGCTATTCTGCACATTTTTCCATGGGGCAGAGAGAAAAATGTGCGGTTTTATAGCTAATCTCATGCTATTCCACACATTTTGCCATATGGCAGAGATAAACACTCATTTCCAGATCCAACATGTAGAATCGTTGGGAAGTTAACAGAAAATGGCGGTTGATATTCTGGCCAGACGTGATGAGACTGCAACCCGCTGCTTTTATCCGTCAGTCAGCACGGCCTGTTTTGTCCTTCAGTTAGATTGTACATTTGTTTTCAGACTGACTGTCTGTATTGTTCATTAACAGAGACATTTAAGTACACTTGACACACTGTTGTACTACAGCGTTGAGTCAGTTTGTCCTTAGGCAGGGAGAGGTGATGAGATGTGTTACCAGCCCTACTTAACAAAGAATGAGCCATCCTCAATTAAGCCAACGCTAATCCCCTGGGGTCTGAGGCACTTAGACTAGACTAGAGAGAGATGTTATCTGCAGATGCATTTTTGTGTGTGTGAGTATAAGTGTGTGAAATGGCTAGCTAGATAGTGGTGCGTGCTAGTAGCGTTTCAATCGGTGACATTACTAGCTCTAAGAGCTTGAAGTAGTTGTTTCCCTTGCTCTGCCACAGCTTTTGTGGAGCAATAGGTAACAATGCTTCAAGGGTGACTGTTATCAATGTGTGCAGAAGGTCCCTGGTTGGAGCCCAGGTCAGAGCAAGACTGTTACGCACGCACGCACGCACGCACGCACGCACGCACCTATCTCTGTCAAACTCTTTCTCCACATGATTAATACAATCTACGGAACACAACAACACACAGTGTGTATATGTGTGTCTTTTTTTTACCTTTATTTTACTAGGCAAGTCAGGGGCAGAACGACAGATATGTACCTTGTCAGCTCAGGGATTTGAACTTGCAACCTTTCGGTTACTAGTCCAACGCTCTAACCACTAGGCTACACTGCCGCCCCGTCTGTGTGTGCACGGAGCAACCCTGTACCAACTGAATAGAATAAAACTTTCCACGAGTTCTATCATAATCAGACCATCCTATTGCACTGTTCACATGATGGTGTCTTGATGGTGTCATGATGGTGTCATGACAAAACAGGGAACCATGCTAACAGGTACCAGACAGATGCCAGGGGAGGAGCTCTGGAATTCTGATGTCATAGAGGACTGGTGTAGTTAGAGTTCTTGTAGCTCCTTTTGAGAAGTAGTGCTGTCATCCCACAACAATACAACACTGGAGG
Source organism: Hucho hucho (assembly GCA_003317085.1). Taxonomy (NCBI): domain Eukaryota; kingdom Metazoa; phylum Chordata; class Actinopteri; order Salmoniformes; family Salmonidae; genus Hucho; species Hucho hucho. Next base: position 8,533 of record QNTS01016072.1, read on the forward strand.
GCCTAGGGGGACGGCTGGGACAGCTGGGACTGATACAAACCATACTGGCCTTTGAGGATGGAGAGAATAGAGGAGGGCACGGAGGAAAGGGGTAGAGGGAGAAGAGGGGAGTGCAGGGAGGGAGAATGGAAGAAAAGTCCATGATGTACAGCAAAAGTGATTACTTTTATGCTGCCCTCGAGTTCATTCGCGTCATTGTCTCGATGTTCTTTCTTTTCAAAGCAGAGATTGTTGCTTGAAGTGGGAGTTTCCCTCCCTTGTTTATTGTGTGTTCACCTGTTTGTTTACCTAGATCTCATTGTGAGTGGATGTGCTGCCAACTCAAATGAGGTCACAGCAGTATCCAGTGTGAAGAAAACATATATAGTTATCTTTCTCTCCTTCGCTTTCTCTTTCACTTTGTCTCTCCCCCTGCATTTCTCTCTCTCTGCCTCTCTCCCCTCCATCTTTCTCCCTCAATATTTCTTTCTCCCTCTCTACCTCTCCATCTCTCTCTCTCTGCCTCTCTCCCCCTCCAGACTGAAGAAAGGTCTCTAACTACACCTTATAGAGTGCTCAGACTGCCTGAAACAGTTTGGCCACTACACTGTAAAAAGTAGCTATTGTAGTTCTGCTAACTCAATATATTGGTTGAAATCCATTACCTAGTGCTCCTACTTAAATAATAAAGTGACATCACCACCCATATGGTTATCTTTTAAGTTGTAAATACTTAACTGTTTTGTGTTTTATGAACTTTTTGACACTAAATTTCATTATGTATTTTGAACTATGATGATTGAAGTTACTTGAACATGAATATTTGTCGTAGTGAACATAAAAATGTAGGTTCCCTTCTACTTGAATTATTAACTTCCTAAAAAAAATATTTTAAAGTGTAAGTAGTAAGTAGTACTGATTGGTAATTTTCAGTGGGCATGTCTTAATGTTTAACATTGTTTCATGTATTTGACGATTTGTAATTTAACCCACTTTAGCAGGCATTGTTGAGCACAGTGCTCATTCCTCTAGCAGTAACTGGGGGTAGAGCTGTAAGCATTAAAGCTCAGACACACCGGTAGGATTGTCAAATGTTTGCCTGTTGACTGTATTTAGCACCTCTGAACAGAATGTTGGCAGTCAATCTCTTTTGTTTTCACACAGCAAAGACCTGGGAAGTTGTCAGCCAATCAGCCTTTTTAAACACTCCTAGGCAAAAGGTGGCAGTAGCATTGCTTGGCAATATCCGTGCGTATTGCTTATGGTCTAGACTCCACGCTATCTGTGCTAATGTTGCTATTTTGTAGAAAACCCTTGTTGATACTAGCCAGATGGCCACATCTAGATAACTACCTAGCAAGATGATGAACAAACAATGTAATTAAATCTCCATAATCCCATACTGCCAGTGCCAGCCCATAGCCAAATGTTTAGCTAGCCAGCTAACGTTAGCATATTCACTAGCTTGCTCAACATAGCTAGCGAGCTAAAGACACTGCACTCGGCAGCAAACACAGGCAGCTATTTCATGGAAACTAGCTAATCCATTGTGATTTATAATGTCAATACTAGCTACAGTGGTTAGCTAGCTTGGAAGAAGTACAGAGCATCAGAAATAATGTATTTAGACATTTTTACAAATGAATAAAAATGAAAAACAGAAATGTCTTAAGCCAATAAGAATTCAACCCCTTTGCTATGGTAAACCTACATAAGTTCAGGAGTAGAAATGTGCTTAACAAGTCACATAATAAGTTGCATAGTGTTTTTTTTTATAACTGCCTAGTCTTTGTACCCCACACATATAATTATCTATAAGGTCCCTGAGTCGAGCAATGAATTTCAAACACAGATTCAAACACAGATTCAACCACAAAGACCAAGTAGATGGGTAAATGAAAAATCTGACATTGAATATCCCTTTGAACATGGTGAAGTTATTAATTACACTTTGGATGGTGTAAGGTGGTAAATTACCTTTTAATGCCGTCAGACCGAGGCTCTGCACCTGCTCTCTTGCTCCTATACCTTAGTGCTGCGTTTGATACCATCGATCACCTCATTCTTTGGAGAGATTGGATACCCAAATTGGTCTACACGGACAAGTTCTGGCCTGGTTTAGATCTTATCTGTCGGAAAGATATCAGTTTGTCTCTGTGGATGGTTTGTCCTCTGACAAATCAACTGTAAATTTCAGTGTTCCTCAAGGCTCCGTTTTAGGACCACTATTGTTTTCACTATATATTTTACCTCTTGGTGATGTCATTTGGAAACATATTGTCAACTTTCACTGCTATGCGGATGACACACAGCTGTACATTTCGATGAAACATGGTGAAGCCCCAAAATTGCCCTCCCTGGAAGCCTGTGTTTCAGACATAAGGAAGTGGATGGCGGACAATTTTCTACTTTTAAACTCTGACAAAACAGAGATGCTAGTTCTAGGTCCCAAAAAACAAAGAGATCTTCTGTTGAATCTGACAATTAATCTTGATGGTTGTACAGTCGTCTCAAATAAAACTGTGAAGGACCTCGGCGTTACTCTGGACCCTGATCTCTCTTTTGACGAACATATCAAGACTGTTTCAAGGACAACTTTTTTCCATCTACGTAACATTGCAGAAATCAGAAACTTTCTGTCCAAAAATTATGCAGAAAAATTAATCCATGCTTTTGTCACTTCTAGGTTAGATTACTGCAATGCTCTACTTTCCGGCTACCCGGATAAAGCACTAAATAAACTTCAGTTAGTGCTAAACACGGCTGCTAGAATCTTGACTAGAACCAAAAAATTTGATCATATTACTCCAGTGCTAGCCTCTCTACACTGGCTTCCTGTTAAGGCAAGGGCTGATATCAAGGTTTTACTGCTAACCTAAAAGCATTACATGGGCTTGCTCCTACCTATCTTTCCGATTTGGTCCTGCCGTACATACCTACACGTACGCTACGGTCACAAGACGCAGGCCTCATTACTGTCCTTAGAATTTCTAAGCAAACAGCTGGAGGCAGGGCTTTCTCCTATAGAGGTCCATTTTCATGGAATGGTCTGACTCGGTCTCAACCTTCAAGTCTTTATTGAAGACTCATCTCTTCAGTAGTTCCTATGATTGAGTGCAGTCTGGCCCAGGAGTGTGAAGGTATTTTCATCATGATCAATTACACCTCATAGCACAACAAACTGCTTAATACTATTTTAGAAATATACTCTTCTTTCTTCAAACATGCATACAACATTGTGTAAAAGTATCATAATGTCCAAAAATGTTGAATTACCCACAATCCTCTAAAAACAGAGCCGCATGGCATTATTATTAAATATTCATAACTTGCTAAAATTTCTGCACTTTTTACAAAATAATCTATGTGTCTGACTATACTTTAGTAAATACATAAATCATAAAAGGAATCAAGTAAGAACAACTTATTTAATAAATGTTAGATTAAAAAATATTAAATCATAACTTGTAAAAACTCAATAACTTTAGATAAGCAGAACACAACAAACAGGAAAAGCGTCAATACAGGACTTAGATCGAATCGTACTACACCGGCTCTGACGCTCGTCGGATGTGGCAGGGCTTGCAAATCATTACAGACTACAAAGGGAAGCACAGCCATGAGCTGCCCAGTGACACGAGTCTACCAGACGAGCTAAACTATGCTCGCTTTGAGGCAAATGGCACTGAAACATGCATGAGAGCACCAGCTGTTCCGGAAGACACGCTCTCCGCAGCCGATGTGAGTAAGAGCTTTAAACAGGTCAACATTCACAAGGCCACAGGGCCAGAATGTTCACCAGGACGTGTACTCCGAGCATGCGCTCACCAACTGGCAAGCGTCTTCACTGACATTTTCAACCTCTCCCTGACGAGTCTGAAATACCAACATGTTTTAAGCATACCACCATAGTGCCTGTGCCCAAGAACACTAAGGTAACCTGCCTAAATGACTATCGACCCGTAGCCATGAAGTGCTTTGAAAGGCTGGTCATGGCTCACATCATCATCATTATCCAGGAAACCCTAGACCCACTCCAATTTGCATACTGCCCCAACAGATTCACAGATGATGCAATCTCTATTGCACTCCACACTGCCCATTCCCACCAGGACAAAAGGAACACCTATGTGAGAATGCTATTCATTGACTACAGCTCAGCGTTCAACACCATAGTGCCCTCAAAGCTCATCACTAAGCTAAGGACCCTGGGACTAAACACCTCACTCTGGAACTGGATCCTGGACTTCCTGATGAGCCACCCCCAGCTGGTAAGGGTAGATAAGAACACGTCCACCACGCTGCTCCTCAACAGCCCCCTCCTGTACTCCCTGTTCACTCATGACTGCACGTTCAGGCACGACTCCAACACCATCATTAAGTTTGCCAATGACCCAACAGTGGTAGGCCTGATCACCGACAACTACGAGACAGCCTATAGGGAGGAGGTCAGTGACCTCGCCGTGTGGTGCCAGGACAACAACCTCTCCCTCAATGTGATCAAGACAAAGGAGATGATTGTGGACTAGATGAAAAAGAGTACCGAGCACGTCCCAATTCTCATCGACGGGGCTGCAGTGGAGCAGGTAGAGAGCTTCAAGTTCCTTGGTGTCTACATCACCAACAAACTAACATGGTCCAAGCATTTAAAAAAAAATATATTTAACCTTTATTTAACCAGGAAGGGCTCATTGAGATTTTAAATCTCTTTTTCAAGAGCGTCCTGGCCAAGATAGGCAGCACCAAGTCATTACAAAATTACAGACAAACAACGTAAAAAAGTAATCTAGTAAAAACCAAAGAATTCACAAGAGTATAACAAAATCATAAAACATCAATTTAAAAACATTGACAGGTCAGGGAATCAGTCTCAAGATCTTCATCAGTGATTTAAAAATACCAATCGGGACAAGTTCTTCCAGTTTAAATGTATTTTGTAAGGTGTTCCAAGACGATGGCGCAGAGTACATAAAAGCCCTTTTACCAAAAATGCATACCAAGACAGTCGTGAAGAGGGCACAACAAAATCTATTCCCGCTCAGGAGACTGAATAGATTTGGCATGGGTCCTCAGATCCTCAAAAGGTTCTATAGCTGCACCATCGAGAGCATCCTGACTGGTTACATCACTGCCTGGTATGGAAACTGCTCGGCCTCCGACCGCATCACTGGGGCCAAGCTCCCTGCCATCCAGGACCTCTATACCAGGCGGTGTCAGAGGAAGGCCCTAAAAATTGTCAAAGACTCCAGCCACCCTAGTCATAGATTGTTTTCTCTGCTACCACATGGCAAGCGGTACCAGAGCGCCAAGTCTAGGTCCAAGAGGCTTCTAAACAGCTTCTACCCCCAAGCCATGACTCCTGAACACCTAATCAAATGGCCACCCAGACTATTTGCATTGCCCCCACCCCTCTTTTACACCGCTGCTACTCTCTGTTGTTATCATCTATGCATAGTCACTTTAATAACTTTACCCACATGTACATATTACCTCAATTAACCGGTGCCCCCACACATTGACTCTGTACCGGTACCCCCCTGTATATAGTCTCTCTATTGTTATTTTACTGCTTCTCTTTAATTACTTGTTACTTTTATTTCTTATTCTTATCTGTATTGTTGGTTAGGGGCTCGTAACTAAGCATTTCACTGTGAGGTCTACACCTGTTGTATTCGGCGCATGTGACCAATACAATTTTATTTGATTACAGATAAATAAAGTTATCTTTACTCAATAACCCAATATTCCTAGATGTTTCCACTTCACAATAGCAGCACTTACAGTTGACCGGGGCAGCTCTAGCAGGGCAGAAATTTGACAAACTGACTTGTTGGAAAGGTGGCATCCTATGACGGTGCCACATTGAAAGTCACAACTCTTTAGTAAGACCAATCTATTGCCAATGTTTGTCTATGGAGATTGAATGACTGTGTGCTTAATTTTATACACCTGTCAGCAACGGGTGTGGCTGAAATAGCCAAATCCACTAATTTGAAGTGTCCACATTCTTTTGTATATACAGTGGCAAGAAAAAGTATGTGAACCCTTTTGTATTACCTGGATTACCATAAATTGGTCATCAAATTTGATCTGATCTTCATCTAAGCCACAACAATAGACAAACACAGTCTGCTTAATCTAATAACACACAAACAATTATACGTTTTAATATCTTTACTGAACACACCTTGTTAATATTCACAGTGCAAGGTGGGACAAGTATGTGAACCCTTGGATTTAATAACTGGTTTACCCTCCTTTGGCAACAATAACCTCAACCAAACGTTTTCTGTAGTTGCGGATCAGACTTGCACAACGGTCAGGTCTGATCCTCTTCAAAAAACTGTTTCAGTTCAGCAATATTCTTGGGATGTCTGGTGTGAACCGCTCTCTTGAGGTCATGCCACAGCATCTCAATCGGGCTGAGGTCAGGACTCTAACTGGGCCATTCTAAAGGGTGTATTTTAACCATTTTGTTGTTGATTTTGTTGTGTGTTTTGGGTTGTTGTCCTGTTGCATCACCCAACTTATGTTGAGCTTAAATTGGCGGACAGATAGCCTTACATTCTCCTGCAAAATGCCTTGATAAACGTGGGAATTCATTTTTCTGTCTGATAGCAAGCTATCCAGGCCCTGAGGCAGCAAAGCAGCCCCAAACCATGATGCTTCCTCCACCATACTTTACAGTTGGGATGTGGTTTTGATGTTGGTGTGCTGTGCCTTTTTTACTCTTTCCAAACAACTTAACTTAAGTTTCATCTGTCTACAGAATATTTTGCCAGTAGCGCTGTGGAACATCAGGTGATCTTTTGCGAACTTCAGATGTGCAGCAATGTTTTTGGGGGGCAGCAGTGGCTTCTTCCATGGTGTCCCCCCAGGAAAACCATTCTTGTTTAGTGTTTTACGTATCGTAGACTCGTCAACAGAGATGTTAGCATGTTCAAGAGATTTCTGTAAGTCTTTAGCTGACACTAGGATTCTTAACCTCACTGAGCATTCTGCGCTGTGCTCTTGCAGTCATCTTTGCAGGACGGCCACTCCTAGTGCTGAACTTTCTCCATTTATAGACAATTTGTCTTACTGTGGACTGATGGACATCAAGACTTTTAGAAATACTTTTGTAACCCTTTACAGCTTTGTGCAAGTAAACAATTCTTAATCTTAGGTCTTCTGAGACCTCTTTTGTTTGAGGCATGGTTCACATCAGGAAATGCTTCTTGTGAACAGCAAACTCAAATTTTGTGAGATTTTTTAAAGGGCAGGGCAGCTCTCACCAACATCTCCAACTCGTCTCATTGATTTGACTCCAGGTTAGTGGACTCCTGACTCCAATTAGCTTTTGGGAAAGCTACACTGTGAATATTTAAATGATGTATTCAATATAGACAAGACAAATACAGTAATTGTTGTGTTATTAGTTTTAGCAAACTTTGTTTGCATATTGTTGTGACTTAGATGAAGATCAGATAAAGTTTTAGGACCAATTTATGCAGAAATAATTCCAAAGGGTTCACATACCTTTTCTTGCCACTGTATAGTGTATATGATTTGTGTTCTACAGGCAGTTGGAGATGTTTGAGTATCTACTACTCAATCGCTTTAATGAGTTAGGAAATTACTTTTTACAGTCATAGTGTGTTTCAGGGAATGTGTGTTTGTGTGTGTGTTTTGGTGTGTTATGGAGAAACCATCTGTGTTTTAGCAGAGTGTGGTCGGGGTCCAGTGCCTTCGCCTGATTATGGTGAAGCATGGTGAGAGAGACAGAGAAAGAGAGGGTGTGTGTGATTATGGTGAAGCATGGTGAGAGAGACAGAGAGAGAGAGGGTGTGTGTGATTATGGTGAAGCATGGTGAGAGAGACAGAGAGAGAGAGAGAGTGTGTGTGATTATGGTGAAGCATGTTGAGAGAGACAGAGAGAGAGAGGGTGTGTGTGATTATGGTGAAGCATGGTGAGAAAGACAGAGAGAGAGAGAGAGTGTGTGTGATTATGGTGAAGCATGTTGAGAGAGAGAGAGAGGGGGGGGGGTGATTATGGTGAAACATGGTGAGGGAGACAGAGAGAGAGGGTGTGTGTGTGTAATTTGGTTCCAGTTCTCTGGCCATGGTTCTAGTGTGTTCTGTGTATGTGTCTGTGGTGGGTACTAAGATACTGAGGCATGCCTTGGGTCAGCCTTTCCAACAGTCAGCCTTTCCACTGATCAGGCCCAAACACCGTTAGCCACACCGCTTTCTGACACACACACACATGCACACACACACACTGAACTTGATGATTTGATTATTCAGATGCTGTGGTCTTTTCGTCAGAATGAACTATACGAAGAACTAACTGTATATGTGTGTGAGTGTTTTTCCCCTTGGATTGCCTTGTTTGCTCTGTTTGTACCAAGGACATTGATGAGACAGACAGACAGACAAAGAGAGAGACACACAGAGAGAGATGGAGAGAAAGACAGAGAGAGAGAGCGAGACAGACAGAGAGACAGACAGACAGAGAGAGAGAGACGTAGAGAAATAAAACAGAGGAAGCAAAAAGGGTAAGAAATTGTAGGATCAGACTTTTCCCCTTTGTTCCATGTTCTGGCCAAAACATCAGCACTCTGTGGGAGGGAGGGGAACCACTTTATGATGTTCTAATTCAGGGGGAATGAGTCTGGCGTGACACCAGGGGGCCTGTGGGGACCAGATATGGCGTGCAACACGTCTTTCCTGTCAGTGTGGTTTACTGTCTTTACGGGAGGTACAGATGTCTGCCATGCTTCTGAGTCTGCAGAGAGAGAGAGAGAGAGAGAGAGAGAGAGAGAGAGAGAGAGAGAGAGAGAGAGAGAGAGAGAGAGAGAGAGAGAGAGAGA
>QNTS01016101.1:0-17397 GCA_003317085.1 Hucho hucho
AGGCAGCTGATTGTCGTTACCTCTAATTGGGAACCATATATATGTTTGTGGTTTTCAATGGGGTTTTGTGGGTCATTGTTTGAAATAGTATGTTTAGTGGTGTGTGCACTTTTAGCCACACCGGTGTTACGATCTTTATTTGTTTATTGTTTTGCCAGTTACGTAAAATAAAGTATGTATACTGGATACCTCGCTGCGCCTTGGTCCGTCACTATAGAAGATCGTGACACACATATTTTCTATGGGATTGAGGTAAGGGTTTTGTGATGGCCACTCCAATACCTTGACTTTGTGGGTCCTTAAGCCATTTTGCCACAACTTTGGAAGTATGCTTAGGGTCATTGTCCATTTGGAAGACCCATTTGCGACTGATGTCTTGAGATGTTGCTTCAATATATCCACATAATTTCCCTATCTCATGATGCCATCTATTTTGTGAAGTGCACCAGTCCCTCCTGCAGCAAAGCACCCCCAGAACATGATGCTGCCACCCCGGTGCTTCACGGTTGGGATGGTGTTCTTCGGCTTGCAAGCCTCCCCCTTTTTCCTCCAAACATAACGATGGTCATTATGGTCAAACAGTTCTATTTTTGTTTCATTAGACCAGAGAACATTTCTCAAAAAGTACAATCTTTGTCCCCATGTGCAGTTGCAAACTGTAGTCTGGATTTTTTATGGCGGTTTTGGAGCAGTGGCTTCTTCCTTGCTGAGCGGCCTTTCAGGTAATGTCGATATAGGACTCGTTTTACTGTGGATATAGATACTTTTGTACCTGTTTCCTTTGACATCTTTACAAGGTCCTTTGCTGTTGTTCTGGGATTGATTTGTACGTTTCGCACCAAAGTACGTTCATCTCTAGGAGACAGAACGCGTCTCCTTCCTGAGCGGTATGACGGCTGCGTGGTCCCATAGGGTTTATACTTGCGCACTGTTGTTTGTACAGATGAACGTGGTACCTTCAGGTGTTTGGAAATTGCTCCCAAGGATGAACCAGACTTGTGGAGGGCTACAATGTTTTTCTGAGGTTTTGGCTGATTTCTTTTGATTTTCCCATGATGTCAAGCAAAGAGGCACTGAGTTTGAAGGTAGGCCTTGAAATACATCCAAAGGCACACCTCCAATTTATTCAAATGATGTCAATTAGCCAAACAGAAGCTTCTAAAGCCATGACATCATTTTCTGGAATTTTCCAAGCTGTTTAAAGGCACAGTCAACTTAGTGTATGTAAACTTCTGACCCACTGGAATTTAGATAAAGTGAATTTGTCATTAAGCTCGAGACCCTGTGTCTCGACCCCGCCCTGTGCAACTGGGTCCTGGACTTTCTGACGGGCCGCCCCCAGGTGGTGAGGGTAGGAAACAACATCTCCACCCGGCTGATCCTCAACACTGGGGCCCCAAAAGGGTGCATTCTCAGCCACCTCCTGTACTCCCTGTTCACCCATGACTGCGTGGCCACACATGCCTCCAACTCAATCATCAAGTTTGCAGACGACACAACGGTAGTGGGCTTGATTACCAACAACGACGAGACAGCCTACAGGGAGGAGATGATCGTGGACTTCAGGAAACAGCAGAGGGAGCACCCCCTTATCCACATCAACGGGACAGCAGTGGAGAAGGTGGAAAGTTTTAAGTTCCACTGCTTACACATCACGGACAAACTGAAATCGTCCAACCACACAGACAGCGTGGTGAAGAAGGCGCAACAGTGCCTCTTTAACCTCAGGAGGCTGAAGAAATTTGGCTTGTCACCTAAAACCCTCACAAACTTTTATAGATGCACAATTGAGAGCATCCTGTTGGGCTGTATCACCTCCTGGTATGGCAACTGCACCACCCTCAACCACAAGGCTCTCCAGAGGGTGGTGCGGTTTGCCCAACGCATCACCGGGGCTGTACTGCCTTCCCTCCAGGACACTTAGAGCACCAGATGTCACAGGAAGGCCAAAAAGATCATCAAAGACATCAACCGCCCAAGGCCCGTTCACCCTGCAATCATCCTGAAGGCGAGGTCAGTGCAAGTGCATCAGAGCTGGGACAGAGAGACTGAAAAATAGATTCTATCTGTTAAATAGCCATCACTTGCACATTAGAGGCTGCTGCCCTATATAGACTTGGAATCACTGGCCACTTTAATAACTGAACACTAGTCACTTTAATAATGTTTACATATTTTGCATTACTCATCTCATATGTATATACTATATTCTATCCTATTCTACTGTATCTTAGTCTATGCCGCTCTGACACTGCTCGCCCATTATTTATATATTCCTAATTCCATTCCTTTACTTAAAATGTGTGTATTGCTGTGAAATTGTTAGATATTACTGCACTGTTAGAGCTGCACTACACTACACCCCCAATAACATCTGCTCAATCGGGGGAGAAGGGCCTTGGTCAGGGAGGTGACCAAGAACCCAATGGTCACTCTGACAGAGATCTAGAGGTCCTCTGTAGAGATGGGATAACCTTCCAGAAGGACAACCATGTCTGCAAATCAAATCAAAGTTTATTTATCACGTGCGCCGAATACAACAGGTGTAGACCTTACAGTGAAATGCTTACTTACAGGCTCTAATCAATAGTGCAAAAAAAAGGTATTAGGTGAACAACAGGTAAGTAAAGAAATAAAAACAATAGTAAAAAAAGACAGGCTATAAAAGTAGCGAGGCTACATACAGACACCGGTTAGTCAGGCTGATTGAGGTAGTATATGTACATGTAGTTATGGTTAAAGTGACTATGCATATATGGTGAACAGAGAGTAGCAGTAGCGTAAAAAAGGGGGTGGTGGGTGCTGGGACACAATGCAGATAGCCCGGTTAGCCAATGTGCGGGAGCACTGGTTGGTCAGCCCAATTGAGGTAGTATGTACATGAATGTATAGTTAAAGTGACTATGCATATATGATAAACAGAAAGTAGCAGCAGCGGGGGGGGCACACAATGCAAATAGTCCGGGTAGCTATTTGATTACCTGTTCAGGAGTCTTATGGCTTGGGGGTAAAAACTGTTGAGAAGCCTTTTTGTCCTAGACTTGGCACTCCGGTACCGCTTGCCATGCGAGTAGAGACAACAGTCTATGACTAGGGTGGTTGGGGTCTTTGACAATTTTTAGGGCCTTCCTCTGACACCGCCTGGTGTAGAGGTCCTGGATGGCAGGCAGCTTAGCCCCAGTGATGTACTGGGCCATACGCACTACCCTCTGTAGTGCCTTGCGGTCGGAGGCCGAGCATCCTGACTGGTTGCACCGGGCAGTGATGCAACCAGTCAGGATGCTCTCGATGTTGCAGCTGTAGAACCTTTTTAGGATCTCAGGACCCATGCCAAATCTTTTTAGTTTCCTGAGGTGGAATAGGCTTTGTCGTGCCCTCTTCACAACTGTCTTGGTGTGTTTGGACCATTCTAGCTTGTTGTTTGACGTGGACACCAAGGAGCTTGAAGCTCTCAACCTGCTCCACTACAGCCCCGTCGTTGCTCGATCCTCCTTTTCCTGTAGTCCACAATCATCTCCTTAGTCTTGGTTACATTGAGGGAGAGGTTGTTGTCCTTGCACCACATGGTCAGGTCTCTGACCTCCTCCATATAGGCTGTCTCGTCGTTGTCGGTGATCAGGCCTACCACTGTTGTGTCGCCTGCAAACTTACAGATGGTGTTGGAGTCATGCCTAGCCATGCAGTTGTGGGTGAACAGGGAGTACAGGAGGGGACTGAGCACGCACCCCTGGGGAGCTCCAGTGTTGAGGATCAGCATGGCAGATGTGTTGCTACCTACCCTCACCACCTGGGGGCGGACCGTCAGGAAGTCCAGGATCCAGTTGCAGAGGGAGATGTTTAGTCCCAGGATCCTTAGCTTAGTGATGAGCTTTGAGGGCACTATGGTGTTGAACGCTGAGCTGTAGTCAATGAACAGCATTCTCACATATGTGTTCCTTTTGTCCAGGTGGGAAAGGGCAGCACTCCACCAATCAGGTCTTCATGGTAGATTGGCCAGACGGAAGCCACTCCTCAGTAAAAGGCACATGACAGCCCGTTTGGAGTTTGGCAAAAGGCACCTAAAGACTCTCAGACCATGATAAATAAGATTGTCTGGTCTGATCAAACCAAGATTGAACTCTTTGGCCTGAATGCCAAGCGTCAAGTCTGGTGGAAACCTGGCACCATCCCTATGGTGAAGCATGGTGGTGGCAGCATCATGCTGTGGGGATGTTTTTCAGCAGCAGGGACTTGGAGACTAGTCAGGATTGAGGCAAAGATAAACGGAGCAAAGTACAGAGAAATCCTTGATGAAAACCTGCTCCAGAGCTCTCAGGACCTCAGACTGGGGGCGAAGGTTCACCTTCCAACAGGACAATGACCCTAAGCAGACAGCCATGACAACGCAGGAGTGGCTTCGGGACAAGTCCCTGAATGTCCTTGAGGGGCCCAGCCAGTGCCCCGACCTTAAACCTGATTGAACATCTCTGGAGAGACTGCAGCAACGCTCCCCATCCAACCTGACAGAGCTTGAGAGGATCTGCAGAGAAGAATGGGAGAAACTCCCTAAATAGAGGTGTGCCAAGCTTGTAGCGTCATACCCAAGAAGACTTGAGGCTGTAATCGCTGCCAAAGGTGCGTCAACAAAGTACTGAGTAAAGGGTCTGAGTGCTTAGTACTGAGTAAAGGGTCTGAGTGCTTAGTACTGAGTAAAGGGTCTGAGTGCTTAGTACTGAGTAAAGGGTCTGAGTGCTTAGTACTGAGTAAAGGGTCTGAATGCTTAGTACTGAGTAAAGTGTCTGAATGCTTATGGAAATATGTATTTTTTATAAATTATCAAAAATTCTAAAAACATATTTTTTGCTTTGTCATTATGGGATGTTGTGATGTCATTATGGGATGTTGTGTGTAGATTGATGAGGGGAAGAAACAATTTAATCAATTGTAGAATAAGGCTGTAACAAAATGTGGAAAAAGTAATGGGGTCTGAATACTTTCAGAAAGCACTGTATGGGGTGTGGCTAGGGTTTGTTTTGGGGGGGGGGGTCTCAGCTGGTTGGGGTGTGGCTGGTGGTGCCGTGGTCTTCTTGGCCTGGGTTCGGGAGGAGTGGGTCTCGCAGGTCAGGGAGGTTGTCTTTCTCTCTCACAGCTCCCACTGGCTAGGCCAGCCCCTCTCCCCCCCTCTCTCACTGTCATTGTCACCAGCAGCAGTCTCCCTCCTCCACCACCCCACTGCTCCGAGTCTAGCTCACCCCCCATGTCTGGCAGGCTGTCTGGAACCGCTCCCCTTTTGTAAAGCGGAGAGAGGAGGGGTGGGGTGTAAGCCTGCCCACACCAGGAGCACGGAACACAGCCATTCTTTTGAATGAATTCGAGAGGGACGCTGGAAAAATTGTCAAGATGCGGGGTGTCAATTCACCATAGGTAACATCGCTACATCGTGACTAGGTTGGAATGACGTGAGACATGTGGAACCATAGAGGCCGACTCTGACAGCGGGAGCTGCTGTACAAGTTGTCTGCCGACAGGGCCACTGTCGGCGGCTCTTCCCCGGCGTCCCGCTACTCCCGAGCCCCATGCAAAACATAACGGTACCGGGCAGCTCCATCAACTCTAACTCCAATGTCATTTGCTCCTGCAACTGCACTGGATCCCAGTCACAGGGGATGGATATATGTAAGTAACTACGCATTTATGACACTACGTTGCTGTTTTAAAGTGAAACCGATTTGCGCATTTGTTGTTACAACGCACGATCGAAAGAGCGACAGGACAATTGGTTGAACCTGTAACCGTTACATTGTGACAGCAGTCTCTCGACCGACCGTAACCGCAATATAGGTTTTTGCTGAATTTCGTGTGTGTTTTAGATAAACGGTGTTGTATTTATTCACTGGATGGTTGGTGGCAAGCTATTTTCGATCATTCTGTCCATCTGAGTTTTAGAAAACGCAGACGTGATGTGTGGTGCATTGCATTAGGATATTATTTAATTGAGGTCACAATGATTCTGGACTTCGATTGTATTTTGATATTAATTAAGTCAATAATGATATTGTCGATGGTTATGTTGGGTGCACATTTCCACATTTATGCCTGTTTCTCAGTGAAACCTAACTCGAACCAATGCGTCCATGTCAAATTACGTCTGCAGCTCTAGAGGGGCTGCGCAGACATTCCCCAAAACTCCTGCAGTCTCGGCTAACTTGGCCTACTCCCACATTCAAAAATGTCTCATAGTTTGGTAGACGTGGGCCTACATACAGTAGGCTACAGTAGGGGATAGGCAGGCTACAGTAGGGGCTAGGAGGCTACAGTAGGGGGCTAGGCAGGCTACAGCTAACGGCTCAGACTGGAAATAGCTATTTCTTTGTCAACTGTGGCCTAGCCTATATCCCGTTATAGGGGTGGAATATGTGATATTGTCAGACAGAGACAGTAATTCACAGCAGTCAGATAGGCAGACAGTCAGACCGGCAAGCAGACAGGCAGACAGACAGACAGGTAGGCGGTGGGTTCACCCTACCCCCACCTTCCCCCGTGCAGTGCAGAGCAGAGCAGACCATCTTGCCTAAACATCCAGACAGGGCTGTGGGTTAGGGCTGTCTGAAACACACAGTGGACAAAGGCCTTGCAATAATGAGCATAGGAACTAATGCTCTCACCGGGACTCTGCCTGGTGTGTGTTAGTGCAGCCCATGGTTGTAACAAACGGCCCAAATATATTCTAACATGTAAATTAGGTGTAGAAGAGACTTGTCCCAGCTGTCTAGTGGAGCTAGAGGAAGACTGAAATGTCCTTAGATTGATTATAGATCAACCTCGTAAATTGGTAAAATGTTTACTCCAGTATGTCTAAACGAATAACTAAAATGTTATTTGTCACATGCTTTGTAGTTGTGGACTAACAGTGCAATGCTTAATTATGAGGCCTTCCCAAAAAAGCAGAGAAAAATAGAAAAATAATAGAAAATAATAACACCAAGAATAAATACACAGATGAATGTTAACTTATATACAGTACATTCCCTTTTTTCCACATTTTGTTAGGTTACAGCCTTATTCTAAAAGGGATTATATTATTTTTTCCTCATCAATCTACACACAGTACCCCATAATGACAAACCAAAAACAGGATTTTAGAAATGTTGACAAATGTATTACAAATAAAAACAGAAATACCTTATTTACATAAGTATTCAGACCCTTTACTATGAGACTCGAAATTGAGCTCAGGTGCATGCTGTTTCCATTGATCATCCTTGAGATGTTTCTGAAACTTGATTGGAGTCCACCGGTGGTAATTTCAATTGATTGGATTGATTTAGAAAGACACACCTGTCTATATAAGGTCCCACAGTTGACAGTGCATGTCAAAGCAAAAACCAAGCCATGAGGTCGAAGGAATTGTACATAGAGCTCCAAGACAGTGTTGGGTTGAGGCACAGATCTGGGGAAGGGTTCTAAAACATGTCTGCAGCATTGAAGGTCCCCAAGAACACAATGGCCTCCATCATTCTTAAATGGAAGAAGTTTGGAACCACCAAGACTCTTCCTAGAGCTGGCTGCCCGGCCAAACTGAGCAATTGGGGGAGAAGGGCCTTGGTCATGGAGGTGACCAAGGACCCAATGGTCACTTTAACAGAGCTCCAGAGTTCCTCTGTGGAGATAGGAGAACCTTCCAGATAGACAACCATCTCTGCAGCACTCCACCAATCAGGCCTTTTATGGTAGTGGCCAGACGGAAGCCACTCCTCAGTAAAAACCACATGACAGCTCCCTTGGAGTTTGCCAAAAGGCACCTAAAGGACTCTCAGACCATGAGAAACAAGATTCTCTGGTCTGATGAAACCATGATTGAACTCTTTGGCCTGAATGCCAAGCGTCACGTCTGGAGGAAACCTGGCACCATCCCTACGGTAAAGCATGGTGGTGGCAGCATCATGCTGTGGGGATGTTTTTCAGCAGCAGGGACTGGGAAACTAGTCAGGATTGAGAGAAAGATGAACGGAGCAAAGTACAGAGATCCTAGATGACGCTCCAGAGCGCTCAGGACCTCAGACTGGGGCGAAGGTTCACCTTCTAACAGGACAATGACCCTAAACACATAGACAAGACGATGCAGGAGTGGCTTCGGGACAAGTCTTTGAATGTCCTTGAGTGGCCCATCCAGAGCCTTGATTTGAACCCGATCTAACATCTCTGGAGAGACCTGAAAATAGCTGTGCAGCGACGCTTCCCATCCAACCTGACAGAGCTTTAGAGGATCTGCACAGAAGAATGCTCTGTACACAGGGTACCAGTACTGAGTCGATGTGCAGGGGTACGATGTAATAACATGGCTATATACACAGGGTACCAGTACTGAGTCAATGTGCAGGGGTACGATGTAATAACATGGCTATATACACAGGGTACCAGTACTGAGTCGATGTGCAGGGGTATGAAGTAATAACATGGCTATATACAGGAAGTACCAGTACTGAGTCGATGTGCAGGGGTACGAGGTAATAACATGGCTATATACAGGGAGTACCAGTACTGAGTCGATGTGCAGGGGTACGAGGTAATAACATGGCTATATACAGGGAGTACCAGTACTGAGTCGATGTGCAGGGGTACGAGGTAATAACATGGCTATATACAGGGAGTACCAGTACTGAGTCGATGTGCAGGGGTACGAGGTAATAACATGGCTATATACAGGGAGTACCAGTACTGAGTCGATGTGCAGGGGCACNAGCCATGTTATTACATCGTACCCCTGCACATTGACTCAGTACTGGTACTTCCTGTATAAAGCCATGTTATTACATCGTACCCCTGCACATTGACTCAGTACTGGTACTTCCTGTATAAAGCCATGTTATTACATCGTACCCCTGCACATCGACTCAGTACTGGTACTTCCTGTATAAAGCCATGTTATTACATCGTACCCCTGCACATCGACTCAGTACTGGTACTTCCTGTATATAGCCATGTTATTACTTCATACCCCTGCACATCGACTCAGTACTGGTACCCTGTGTATATAGCCATGTTATTACATCGTACCCCTGCACATTGACTCAGTACTGGTACCCTGTGTATATAGCCATGTTATTACATCGTACCCCTGCACATCGACTCAGTACTGGTACCCTGTGTACAGAGCATTCTTCTGTGCAGATCCTCTAAAGCTCTGTCAGGTTGGATGGGAAGCGTCGCTGCACAGCTATTTTCAGGTCTCTCCAGAGATGTTAGATCGGGTTCAAATCAAGGCTCTGGATGGGCCACTCAAGGACATTCAAAGACTTGTCCCGAAGCCACTCCTGCATCGTCTTGTCTATGTGTTTAGGGTCATTGTCCTGTTAGAAGGTGAACCTTCGCCCCAGTCTGAGGTCCTGAGCGCTCTGGAGCGTCATCTAGGATCTCTGTACTTTGCTCCGTTCATCTTTCTCTCAATCCTGACTAGTTTCCCAGTCCCTGCTGCTGAAAAACATCCCCACAGCATGATGCTGCCACCACCATGCTTTACCGTAGGGATGGTGCCAGGTTTCCTCCAGACGTGACGCTTGGCATTCAGGCCAAAGAGTTCAATCATGGTTTCATCAGACCAGAGAATCTTGTTTCTCATGGTCTGAGAGTCCTTTAGGTGCCTTTTGGCAAACTCCAAGGGAGCTGTCATGTGGTTTTTACTGAGGAGTGGCTTCCGTCTGGCCACTACCATAAAAGGCCTGATTGGTGGAGTGCTGCAGAGATGGTTGTCTATCTGGAAGGTTCTCCTATCTCCACAGAGGAACTCTGGAGCTCTGTTAAAGTGACCATTGGGTCCTTGGTCACCTCCATGACCAAGGCCCTTCTCCCCCAATTGCTCAGTTTGGCCGGGCAGCCAGCTCTAGGAAGAGTCTTGGTGGTTCCAAACTTCTTCCATTTAAGAATGATGGAGGCCATTGTGTTCTTGGGGACCTTCAATGCTGCAGACATGTTTTAGAACCCTTCCCCAGATCTGTGCCTCAACCCAACACTGTCTTGGAGCTCTATGTACAATTCCTTCGACCTCATGGCTTGGTTTTTGCTTTGACATGCACTGTCAACTGTGGGACCTTATATAGACAGGTGTGTCTTTCTAAATCAATCCAATCAATTGAAATTACCACCGGTGGACTCCAATCAAGTTTCAGAAACATCTCAAGGATGATCAATGGAAACAGCATGCACCTGAGCTCAATTTCGAGTCTCATAGTAAAGGGTCTGAATACTTATGTAAATAAGGTATTTCTGTTTTTATTTGTAATACATTTGTCAACATTTCTAAAATCCTGTTTTTGGTTTGTCATTATGGGGTACTGTGTGTAGATTGATGAGGAAAAAATAATATAATCCCTTTTAGAATAAGGCTGTAACCTAACAAAATGTGGAAAAAAGGGAATGTACTGTATATAAGTTAACATTCATCTGTGTATTTATTCTTGGTGTTATTATTTTCTATTATTTTTCTATTTTTCTCTGCTTTTTTGGGAAGGCCTCATAATTAAGCATTGCACTGTTAGTCCACAACTACAAAGCATGTGACAAATAACATTTTAGTTATTCGTTTAGACATACTGGAGTAAACATTTTACCAATTTACGAGGTTGATCTATAATCAATCTAAGGACATTTCAGTCTTCCTCTAGCTCCACTAGACAGCTGGGACAAGTCTCTTCTACACCTAATTTACATGTTAGAATATATTTGGGCCGTTTGTTACAACCATGGGCTGCACTAACACACACCAGGCAGAGTCCCGGTGAGAGCATTAGTTCCTATGCTCATTATTGCAAGGCCTTTGTCCACTGTGTGTTTCAGACAGCCCTAACCCACAGCCCTGTCTGGATGTTTAGGCAAGATGGTCTGCTCTGCTCTGCACTGCACGGGGGAAGGTGGGGGTAGGGTGAACCCACCGCCTACCTGTCTGTCTGTCTGCCTGTCTGCTTGCCGGTCTGACTGTCTGCCTATCTGACTGCTGTGAATTACTGTCTCTGTCTGACAATATCACATATTCCACCCCTATAACGGGATATAGGCTAGGCCACAGTTGACAAAGAAATAGCTATTTCCAGTCTGAGCCGTTAGCTGTAGCCTGCCTAGCCCCCTACTGTAGCCTCCTAGCCCCTACTGTAGCCTGCCTATCCCCTACTGTAGCCTACTGTATGTAGGCCCACGTCTACCAAACTATGAGACATTTTTGAATGTGGGAGTAGGCCAAGTTAGCCGAGACTGCAGGAGTTTTGGGGAATGTCTGCGCAGCCCCTCTAGAGCTGCAGACGTAATTTGACATGGACGCATTGGTTCGAGTTAGGTTTCACTGAGAAACAGGCATAAATGTGGAAATGTGCACCCAACATAACCATCGACAATATCATTATTGACTTAATTAATATCAAAATACAATCGAAGTCCAGAATCATTGTGACCTCAATTAAATAATATCCTAATGCAATGCACCACACATCACGTCTGCGTTTTCTAAAACTCAGATGGACAGAATGATCGAAAATAGCTTGCCACCAACCATCCAGTGAATAAATACAACACCGTTTATCTAAAACACACACGAAATTCAGCAAAAACCTATATTGCGGTTACGGTCGGTCGAGAGACTGCTGTCACAATGTAACGGTTACAGGTTCAACCAATTGTCCTGTCGCTCTTTCGATCGTGCGTTGTAACAACAAATGCGCAAATCGGTTTCACTTTAAAACAGCAACGTAGTGTCATAAATGCGTAGTTACTTACATATATCCATCCCCTGTGACTGGGATCCAGTGCAGTTGCAGGAGCAAATGACATTGGAGTTAGAGTTGATGGAGCTGCCCGGTACCGTTATGTTTTGCATGGGGCTCGGGAGTAGCGGGACGCCGGGGAAGAGCCGCCGACAGTGGCCCTGTCGGCAGACAACTTGTACAGCAGCTCCCGCTGTCAGAGTCGGCCTCTATGGTTCCACATGTCTCACGTCATTCCAACCTAGTCACGATGTAGCGATGTTACCTATGGTGAATTGACACCCCGCATCTTGACAATTTTTCCAGCGTCCCTCTCGAATTCATTCAAAAGAATGGCTGTGTTCCGTGCTCCTGGTGTGGGCAGGCTTACACCCCACCCCTCCTCTCTCCGCTTTACAAAAGGGGAGCGGTTCCAGACAGCCTGCCAGACATGGGGGGTGAGCTAGACTCGGAGCAGTGGGGTGGTGGAGGAGGGAGACTGCTGCTGGTGACAATGACAGTGAGAGAGGGGGGGAGAGGGGCTGGCCTAGCCAGTGGGAGCTGTGAGAGAGAAAGACAACCTCCCTGACCTGCGAGACCCACTCCTCCCGAACCCAGGCCAAGAAGACCACGGCACCACCAGCCACACCCCAACCAGCTGAGACCCCCCCCCCCAAAACAAACCCTAGCCACACCCCATACAGTGCTTTCTGAAAGTATTCAGACCCCATTACTTTTTCCACATTTTGTTACAGCCTTATTCTACAATTGATTAAATTGTTTCTTCCCCTCATCAATCTACACACAACATCCCATAATGACATCACAACATCCCATAATGACAAAGCAAAAAATATGTTTTTAGAATTTTTGATAATTTATAAAAAATACATATTTCCATAAGCATTCAGACACTTTACTCAGTACTAAGCATTCAGACCCTTTACTCAGTACTAAGCACTCAGACCCTTTACTCAGTACTAAGCACTCAGACCCTTTACTCAGTACTAAGCACTCAGACCCTTTACTCAGTACTAAGCACTCAGACCCTTTACTCAGTACTTTGTTGACGCACCTTTGGCAGCGATTACAGCCTCAAGTCTTCTTGGGTATGACGCTACAAGCTTGGCACACCTCTATTTAGGGAGTTTCTCCCATTCTTCTCTGCAGATCCTCTCAAGCTCTGTCAGGTTGGATGGGGAGCGTTGCTGCAGTCTCTCCAGAGATGTTCAATCAGGTTTAAGGTCGGGGCACTGGCTGGGCCCCTCAAGGACATTCAGGGACTTGTCCCGAAGCCACTCCTGCGTTGTCATGGCTGTCTGCTTAGGGTCATTGTCCTGTTGGAAGGTGAACCTTCGCCCCCAGTCTGAGGTCCTGAGAGCTCTGGAGCAGGTTTTCATCAAGGATTTCTCTGTACTTTGCTCCGTTTATCTTTGCCTCAATCCTGACTAGTCTCCAAGTCCCTGCTGCTGAAAAACATCCCCACAGCATGATGCTGCCACCACCATGCTTCACCATAGGGATGGTGCCAGGTTTCCACCAGACTTGACGCTTGGCATTCAGGCCAAAGAGTTCAATCTTGGTTTGATCAGACCAGACAATCTTATTTATCATGGTCTGAGAGTCTTTAGGTGCCTTTTGCCAAACTCCAAACGGGCTGTCATGTGCCTTTTACTGAGGAGTGGCTTCCGTCTGGCCAATCTACCATGAAGACCTGATTGGTGGAGTGCTGCCCTTTCCCACCTGGACAAAAGGAACACATATGTGAGAATGCTGTTCATTGACTACAGCTCAGCGTTCAACACCATAGTGCCCTCAAAGCTCATCACTAAGCTAAGGATCCTGGGACTAAACATCTCCCTCTGCAACTGGATCCTGGACTTCCTGACGGTCCGCCCCCAGGTGGTGAGGGTAGGTAGCAACACATCTGCCATGCTGATCCTCAACACTGGAGCTCCCCAGGGGTGCGTGCTCAGTCCCCTCCTGTACTCCCTGTTCACCCACAACTGCATGGCTAGGCATGACTCCAACACCATCTGTAAGTTTGCAGGCGACACAACAGTGGTAGGCCTGATCACCGACAACGACGAGACAGCCTATATGGAGGAGGTCAGAGACCTGACCATGTGGTGCAAGGACAACAACCTCTCCCTCAATGTAACCAAGACTAAGGAGATGATTGTGGACTACAGGAAAAGGAGGATCGAGCAACGACGGGGCTGTAGTGGAGCAGGTTGAGAGCTTCAAGCTCCTTGGTGTCCACGTCAAACAACAAGCTAGAATGGTCCAAACACACCAAGACAGTTGTGAAGAGGGCACGACAAAGCCTATTCCACCTCAGGAAACTAAAAAGATTTGGCATGGGTCCTGAGATCCTAAAAAGGTTCTACAGCTGCAACATCGAGAGCATCCTGACTGGTTGCATCACTGCCCGGTGCAACCAGTCAGGATGCTCGGCCTCCGACCGCAAGGCACTACAGAGGGTAGTGCGTATGGCCCAGTACATCACTGGGGCTAAGCTGCCTGCCATCCAGGACCTCTACACCAGGCGGTGTCAGAGGAAGGCCCTAAAAATTGTCAAAGACCCCAACCACCCTAGTCATAGACTGTTGTCTCTACTCGCATGGCAAGCGGTACCGGAGTGCCAAGTCTAGGACAAAAAGGCTTCTCAACAGTTTTTACCCCCAAGCCATAAGACTCCTGAACAGGTAATCAAATAGCTACCCGGACTATTTGCATTGTGTGCCCCCCCCGCTGCTGCTACTTTCTGTTTATCATATATGCATAGTCACTTTAACTATACATTCATGTACATACTACCTCAATTGGGCTGACCAACCAGTGCTCCCGCACATTGGCTAACCGGGCTATCTGCATTGTGTCCCAGCACCCACCACCCCCTTTTTTACGCTACTGCTACTCTCTGTTCACCATATATGCATAGTCACTTTAACCATAACTACATGTACATATACTACCTCAATCAGCCTGACTAACCGGTGTCTGTATGTAGCCTCGCTACTTTTATAGCCTGTCTTTTTTTACTATTGTTTTTATTTCTTTACTTACCTGTTGTTCACCTAATACCTTTTTTTTGCACTATTGATTAGAGCCTGTAAGTAAGCATTTCACTGTAAGGTCTACACCTGTTGTATTCGGCGCACGTGATAAATAAACTTTGATTTGATTTGCAGACATGGTTGTCCTTCTGGAAGGTTATCCCATCTCTACAGAGGACCTCTAGATCTCTGTCAGAGTGACCATTGGGTTCTTGGTCACCTCCCTGACCAAGGCCCTTCTCCCCCGATTGAGCAGATGTTATTGGGGGTGTAGTGTAGTGCAGCTCTAACAGTGCAGTAATATCTAACAATTTCACAGCAATACACACATTTTAAGTAAAGGAATGGAATTAGGAATATATAAATAATGGGCGAGCAGTGTCAGAGCGGCATAGACTAAGATACAGTAGAATAGGATAGAATATAGTATATACATATGAGATGAGTAATGCAAAATATGTAAACATTATTAAAGTGACTAGTGTTCAGTTATTAAAGTGGCCAGTGATTCCAAGTCTATATAGGGCAGCAGCCTCTAATGTGCAAGTGATGGCTATTTAACAGATAGAATCTATTTTTCAGTCTCTCTGTCCCAGCTCTGATGCACTTGCACTGACCTCGCCTTCAGGATGATTGCAGGGTGAACGGGCCTTGGGCGGTTGATGTCTTTGATGATCTTTTTGGCCTTCCTGTGACATCTGGTGCTCTAAGTGTCCTGGAGGGAAGGCAGTACAGCCCCGGTGATGCGTTGGGCAAACCGCACCACCCTCTGGAGAGCCTTGTGGTTGAGGGTGGTGCAGTTGCCATACCAGGAGGTGATACAGCCCAACAGGATGCTCTCAATTGTGCATCTATAAAAGTTTGTGAGGGTTTTAGGTGACAAGCCAAATTTCTTCAGCCTCCTGAGGTTAAAGAGGCACTGTTGCGCCTTCTTCACCACGCTGTCTGTGTGGTTGGACGATTTCAGTTTGTCCGTGATGTGTAAGCAGTGGAACTTAAAACTTTCCACCTTCTCCACTGCTGTCCCGTTGATGTGGATAAGGGGGTGCTCCCTCTGCTGTTTCCTGAAGTCCACGATCATCTCCTCCCTGTAGGCTGTCTCGTCGTTGTTGGTAATCAAGCCCACTACCGTTGTGTCGTCTGCAAACTTGATGATTGAGTTGGAGGCATGTGTGGCCACGCAGTCATGGGTGAACAGGGAGTACAGGAGGTGGCTGAGAATGCACCCTTTTGGGGCCCCAGTGTTGAGGATCAGCCGGGTGGAGATGTTGTTTCCTACCCTCACCACCTGGGGGCGGCCCGTCAGAAAGTCCAGGACCCAGTTGCACAGGGCGGGGTCGAGACACAGGGTCTCGAGCTTAATGACAAATTCACTTTATCTAAATTCCAGTGGGTCAGAAGTTTACATACACTAAGTTGACTGTGCCTTTAAACAGCTTGGAAAATTCCAGAAAATGATGTCATGGCTTTAGAAGCTTCTGTTTGGCTAATTGACATCATTTGAATAAATTGGAGGTGTGCCTTTGGATGTATTTCAAGGCCTACCTTCAAACTCAGTGCCTCTTTGCTTGACATCATGGGAAAATCAAAAGAAATCAGCCAAAACCTCAGAAAAACATTGTAGCCCTCCACAAGTCTGGTTCATCCTTGGGAGCAATTTCCAAACACCTGAAGGTACCACGTTCATCTGTACAAACAACAGTGCGCAAGTATAAACCCTATGGGACCACGCAGCCGTCATACCGCTCAGGAAGGAGACGCGTTCTGTCTCCTAGAGATGAACGTACTTTGGTGCGAAACGTACAAATCAATCCCAGAACAACAGCAAAGGACCTTGTAAAGATGTCAAAGGAAACAGGTACAAAAGTATCTATATCCACAGTAAAACGAGTCCTATATCGACATTACCTGAAAGGCCGCTCAGCAAGGAAGAAGCCACTGCTCCAAAACCGCCATAAAAAATCCAGACTACAGTTTGCAACTGCACATGGGGACAAAGATTGTACTTTTTGAGAAATGTTCTCTGGTCTAATGAAACAAAAATAGAACTGTTTGACCATAATGACCATCGTTATGTTTGGAGGAAAAAGGGGGAGGCTTGCAAGCCGAAGAACACCATCCCAACCGTGAAGCACCGGGGTGGCAGCATCATGTTCTGGGGGTGCTTTGCTGCAGGAGGGACTGGTGCACTTCACAAAATAGATGGCATCATGAGATAGGGAAATTATGTGGATATATTGAAGCAACATCTCAAGACATCAGTCGCAAATGGGTCTTCCAAATGGACAATGACCCTAAGCATACTTCCAAAGTTGTGGCAAAATGGCTTAAGGACCCACAAAGTCAAGGTATTGGAGTGGCCATCACAAAACCCTTACCTCAATCCCATAGAAAATATGTGTGTCACGATCTTCTATAGTGACGGACCAAGGCGCAGCGAGGTATCCAGTATACATACTTTATTTTACGTAACTGGCAAAACAATAAACAAATAAAGATCGTAACACCGGTGTGGCTAAAAGTGCACACACCACTAAACATACTATTTCAAACAATGACCCACAAAACCCCATTGAAAACCACAAACATATATATGGTTCCCAATTAGAGGTAACGACAATCAGCTGCCT
>QNTS01016119.1:0-17216 GCA_003317085.1 Hucho hucho
GGGGGGGGGGGGGGGGTGAAGGGAGGAAACTGGCACCCTGGAGGTTTGAACCTGCGCCTGCCATGATAGAGAGAACGAAAGAGTGATCCTTTGAAGAGAAAGAAATAAAGACTCTCGAAATAAAGACTCTGAACCAGACCTCATAATCTCACCATTCAGTCAATCAAAACCATACTCTCTTATGCATATAGTCTAAGTGATCCACAACAAATTAAAACCATAGGCTGTACATTTCAGACAATTATCATCAGTAGTCTAGCTTATTTTACATTTCTCTTTCTTTAATTCATGTTTATCATTTGTGATAAACAAAGATTACTTTACCCGTTTAAATACATTTATATAATCCCAAAATAACACCTAGCCTATATCAATCATGATTATAATATCTGTCTCTGCTAATAGTCTGGTCCTGTGTGGCTCAGTTGGTAGCGCACTTGCGACGCCAGGGTTGTGGGTCCGATTCCCATGGGGGACTACTATGAAAGAAAGTATGAAAATGTATTCACTCACTACTGTAAATCGCTCGTCTGCTAAAATGTACAAATAATCTACCTGCACTGATATGTGACTAGACTGCATAGACATTAGCATCTCAGGGAACGTTTTTTTGTCCCACACTTCTATATATAAAGCTTCGTCTGGTATTATTAGAATTCACATCAGTAGGCTAAATGTGTGATAGAAAGAGATCCATTTAAATTGTGGAATCGAACATGTGGTACATCAGTTAGAAGCCAGACTGGCTGGTCAATATGACTAGGTCCAAACGTGACACATGTAGGCTAGGCTACTTATTGGCATGACTGGGTTAGGTAGTTAAACTAAAACATATGTAATACCGCGACGTGTTATTATGTGGTCGTAATAGGTATCCATTGTAATCTATGCAGCGGCTTGCTGCCGCAAGTGTACCGTTATTCGGTGTAGAATAAAGGAATACCGCTAAAAATAAAAAAATAAAACACACAATAGACCGAGGAAACAAAAAAACTGATGAACTCGGCAATGGCGTGAACCGCAACAAAGAAGAAAGAGACAGAGAGGCAATTGAATTGAGAGAGGGGTTGGGCAAAACGCTTACCTTTCACGGTTAGCAGCGAGACCACTAGAAAGAGAGACCACGCCGAACATTTCTTCATGTTTGTGATTTGTCGTTCCGGCGTTGTATTGAGACTGGTTCTGAAGCGAGAGATAAAATAACGTTACACTGTAACGACAAATCGACTTATCTTCTTCTCTCGCGGCCTGCTTGTTACAATGTAGCGAATTGTTGGGCGTTGAGCCGCTTGAAAGCCTACTTTGATCCTAAAAAATCTTTGTTTGGCGGCGACTGTGCGACAGTGGCGACAGTTGGCTGCAACTGAACAGAAAGTCTGCAGTGAGCATGAGAGTGGTGCCGCTGTGCGCATGTGGAGAAACGAGAGAGCGCAGCAGGTACAGGGAGAATCACATTACAGTGGCGGTGTAGGGCGGTTCCTCTCCGTATTTACAGAGGCAGACAACAGACAGACAGTGAGGGTGTGTAGGCTAATAGACAATGCATGATGTTGAACTTTCATTAGCCTACAGATATTACACAGACAGAATGGTGATGATTTAAATGCAGTTATTTCCCATTCAATAATCTCTGTGATGAATAATATGGTTGTACCATATTGGCCTCTAGGCTTAAAGGGTGTGTAATACAATGCATGATGTAGAAGTTCAGTGTACATTTTAGTCATTTAGCTGGCGCTCCTATCAAGAGCAATTAGGGTCAAGTGCTTTGCTCATGGGCACATAGACATGTTTTTTTCACCTAGATGGCTTGTGGATTCAAACCAGCAACCTTTCGGTTATTGTCCCAATGCTCTTAACCGCTAGGCTACCTGCCGCCCCATTACAATTACCCTACAGCTACAACCTACAGCTGCTTAGCCAGAGGTGTCGGGTGATGAGGAGGGGATAACCTCCGAGGCCTCAAAGACTGTTGTTCATATGAGGTCGTAATACATGCATAATGACATAATGACCTTCAGTTGGCTATAGTAGCTTAATCGGGCAAGAGGTTAGACCAATCTTGAAATCAGAATGAAATAGATGTGCTAGAATAGAATACAATACCATACAATAGAATGGGTTAAAATGAACTGTTGAAAGAAAGGAAGAGTAAGAAGGAAGCTGTTCTGACTCACTGTCTGGTTGCATTTTCTCCTTTTCCTGAATGGTCTATTGATAGATCAGTCCTGACAGATATCTGTCTATCCCTGTCTCACAGCGTGATCATATGCCTTAGTCTCCTGTAGAATGGATTAAATATAGGCTACTTTATACATATTGATATAGGCTACCATGGATTTGTCACCAATAAAATAACATAATTAAATCATAACATTGTTACCTCAAAACATCATTAAATACCCAGACTAAAATCACAACAAAGTCTCTGATGATTCTGCTTGATCCCTCACATTGATTTGACTAATTAATTCAATTCATTGACTGATAAATTCAATTGATTGATAAATTCCTTCTATCATTTAATCATTCATTACTATCTCTTCTAACATAAAGGTTCCAAACTCACTTCATCAGACATGTGACCATAATTAGTTACATTCAATCCTAGTAAAAATGCCCTGTCTTAGGTCAGTTAGAATCACCACTTTATTTTAAGAATGTGAAATGTCAGAATAATAGTAGAGAATTATTTATTTCAGCTTTTATTTCTTTCATCACATTCCCAGTGGGTCAGAAGTTTACATACACTCAATTAGTATTTGGTAGCATTGCCTTTAAATTGTTTAACTTGGGTCAAACGTTTCGTGTAGCCTTCCACAAGCTTCCCACAATAAGTTGGGTGAATTTTGGCCCATTCCTCCTGACAGAGCTGGTGTAAGGTTTGTAGGCCTCCTTGCTCGCACACGCTTTTTCAGTTCTGCCCACAAATTTTCTATAGGATTGAGGTCAGGGTTTTGTGATGGCCACTCCAATACCTTGACTTTGTTGTCCTTAAGCCTTTTTGCCACAACTTTGGAAGTATGCTTGGGGTCATTGTCCATTTGGAAGACCCATTTGTGACCAAGAATTAACTTCCTGACTGATGTCTTAAGATGTTGCTTCAATATATCCACATAATTTTCCATCCTCATGATGCCATCTATTTTGTGAAGTGCATCATTCCCTCCTGCAGCAAAGCATCCCCACAACATGATGCTGCCATCCCCGTGCTTCACGGTTGGGATGGTGTTCTTCGGCTTGCAAGCCTCCCCTTTTTCCTCCAAACATAACAGTGGTCATTATGGCCAAACAGTTCTATTTTTGTTTCATCAGACCAGAGGACATTTCTCCAAAAAGTATGATCTTTGTCCCCATGTGCAGTTGCAAACCGTAGTCTAGCTTTTTTATGGCTGTTTTGGAGCAGTGGCTTCTTCCTTGTTGAGCGGCCTTTCAGGTTATGTCGATATAGGACTCGTTTTACTGTGGATATAGATACTTTTGTACCTGTTTCCTCCAGCATCTTCACAAGGTCCTTTGCTGTTGTTCTGGGATTGATTTGCACTTTTCGCACAAAAGTACGTTCATCTCTAGGAGGCAGAATGTGTCTCCTTTCTGAGCGGTATGACGGCTGCGTGGTCCCATGGTGTTTATACTTGCGTATTATTGTTTGTACAGATGAACGTGGTACCTTCAGGCGTTTGGAAATTGCTCCCAAGGATGAACCAGACTAGTGTTCTACAATTTCTTTTCTAAAGTCTTGTCTGATTTCTTTTGATTTTCCCATGATGTCAAGCAAAGAGGCGCTGAGTTTGGTTTGAAGGTAGGCCTTGAAATACATCCACAGGTACACCTCTAATTGACTCAAATGATATCAATTAGCCTCTTAGAAGCTTCTAAAGCCATGACATAATTTTCTGGAATTTTCCAAGCTGTTTAAAGGCACAGTCAACTTCTGTATGTAAACTTCTGACCCACTGGAATTGTGATACAGTGAATTATAAGTGAAATAATCGTTGTTGGAAAAATTACTTGTGTCATGCACAAAGTAGATGTCCTAACCGACTTGCCAAAACTATAGTTTGTTAACAAGACATTTGTGGAGTGGTTGAAAAACTATTTTTAATGACTACAACCTAAGTGTATGTAAACTTCCGACTTCAACTGTATACAGTACCGGTCAAAAGTTTGGACATATGTTCTCATACGTTCTCCAACTCATCCCAAACCATCTCAATTGGTATGGGTGATTATGGAGGCCAGGTCATCTGATGCAGCACTCCATCACTCTCCTTGTTGGTCAAATAGTGCGTATACAGCCTGGAGGTGTGTTGGGTCATTGTCCTGTTTAAAAACAAATGATAGTCCCACTAAGCGCAAATCAGATGGGATGGCGTATAGCTGCAGAATGCTGTGGTAGCCATGCTGGTTATTTGCGTCTTGAATTCTAAATAAATCACTGACAGTGTCACCAGCAAAACACCCCATACCTCCTCCTCCATGCTTCACGGTGGGAACCACACATGTGGAAATCATCTTTTCACCTACTCTGCATCTCACAAAGACACGGCGGTTGGAACCAAAAATCGCAAATTTGGACTCATCAGACCAAAGAACTGATTTTCACTGGTCTAATGTCCATTGCTCGTGTTTCTTGGCTCAAGCAAGTCTCATCTTATTATTGGTGTGCTTTAGAAGTTGGTTTCACTTTAGTAGTGAAGGCCTGATTCACGCTGTCTCCTCTGAACAGTTGATGTTGAGATGTGTCTGTTGCTTGAACTCTGTGAAGCATTTATTTGGGCTGCAATTTCTGAGTCTGGTAACTTTAATGAACTTATCCTTTGCAGCAGAGGTAACTCTTGGTCTTCCTTTCCTGTGGCAGTCCTCATGAGAGCCAGTTTCATCATAGCGCTTGATGGTTTTTGTGACTGCACTTGAAGAAACTGACCTTCATGTCTTAAAGTAATGATGGACTGTCATTTCTCTTTGCTTATTTGAGCTGTTCTTGCCATAATATCGACTAAGTATTTTACAAAATCTTCTGTATACCACCCCTATCTTGTCACAACACAACTGATTGGCTCAAACGCATTAAGAAGGAAAGAAATTCCACAAATTAACTTTTAACAAGGCAAGCCTGTTAATTGAAATGCATTCCGAGTAACTACCTCATGAAGCTGGTTGAGAGAATGCCAAGAGTGTGCAAAGCTGTCATCAAGGCAAAGGGTGGCTACTTTGGAGAATCTGATTTATTTAACACTTTTGCGGTTACGACATGATTCCGTAGGTGTTATTTCATAGTTTTGATGTCTTCACTATTATTCTATAATGTAGAAAATAGTAAAAATAAAGACAAACCCTTGAATGAGTAGGTGTGTCCATACTTTTGACTGGTACTGTAAGTATTCAGACCCCTTACTATGAGACTCGAAATTGAGGTCAGGTGCATCCTGTTTCCATTGATCATCCTTGAGATGTTTCTACAACTTGGAGTCCACCTGTGGTAAATTCAATTGATTGTACATGATTTGGAAAGGCACACACCTGTCAATATAAGGTCCCACAGTTTACAGTGCATGTCAGAGCAAAGAACCAAGCAATGAGGTCGAAAGAAATTGTCCGTAGAGCTCCAAGACAGGATTGTGTTGAGGCACAGATCTGGGGAAGGGTACCAAAAATGTCTGCAGCATTGAAGGTCCCCAAGTACATAGTGGCCTCCATCATTCTTAAATAGAATAAGTTTGGAACCACCAAGACTCTTCCTAGACCTGGCCGCCTGGCCAAACTGAGCAATTGGGGGAGAAGGGCCTTGTTCAGAGAGATGACCAAGAACCCAATGGTCACTCTGACAGAGCTCTAGAGTTCCTCTGTGGAAATGGGAGAACCTTCCAGAAGGACAACCTTCTCTGCAGCACATCACCAATCAGGCCTTTATGGTAGAGTGGCCAGACGGAAGCCACTCCTCAGTAAAAGGCACATGACAGCCCACTTTGAGTTTGTCAAAAGGCACCTAAAGACTCTCAGACCATGAGAAACAAGATTCTATGGTCTGATGAAACCAAGAAACCCCTACGGTGAAGCATGGTGGTGGCAGCATCATGCTGTGGGGATGTTTTTCAGCTGCACTTATTTGGTTTCTACATGATTCCATATGTGTTATTTCATAGTGTTGATGTCTTGATGTCTACTACATTGTAGAAAATAGTACAAATAAATAAATAGTACATATAAAGAAAAACCCTGGAATGAGTAGGTGTGTCCAAACTTTTGACTGGTACTGTAAATTGGCAACATTTTAAATACCTTTCTATTAACTCCAATGCAATGATTTGGCCCAAAATAATAAATGTATCTCATCAAGTACCTACTACCTATTTGTATTTATGTATTTATTTATTCTTCATTAGCATTAACAGGACCAATGAAAATGGAAGTAACATGGTGCCTTTAAAACAAGTAGAAAGAGTCTAGACATATTCAGGTGAGGTGTAAAAACAGGCCTCTATACTGAGGATGTTCAGCACAGGCCTCTATACTGAGGATGTTCAACACAGGCCTCTGTACAGAGGATGTTCAGCACAGGCCTCTATACTGAGGATGTTTAGCACAGGTCTCTATACTGAGGATGGTCAGCACAGGCCTCTATACTGAGGATGTTCAACACAGGCCTCTGTACAGAGGATGTTCAGCACAGGCCTCTATACTGAGGATGTTTAGCACAGGTCTCTATACTGAGGATGGTCAGCACAGGCCTCTATACTGAGGATGTTCAACACAGGCCTCTGTACTGAGGATGTTCAGCACAGGCCTCTATACTGAGGATGTTCAGCACTAACAACGTGGTGATGGCTCCACGTATATACCCAGAGCCCTGCTCTGAGAGGCCATGGGCTGGTTCTGCTGCACTATTGGCACAAGGGAACAAGGGAACAGTTGGTCAACATCTTGATAATCATGTCAGTAATCTTGCTTTCAGTTTGGCTTCAGAATAACGGATAATTGTTTTGTCCTAAAACAAGAAAAAATGAATAATATAAAAATCTATATGTTAAATATATATGTCTGTGTTCTGTATACTTCTGGCCCTTCTTTGGACACTGTGTTAACTAACCTCCAGACAAGGTTCAATGCCATACAACTCTCCTTCCGTGGCCTCCAACTGCTCTTAAATGCAAGTAAAACTAAATGCATGCTCTTCAACCGTTCGCTGCCCGCACCTGCCCGCCCGTCCAGCATCACTACTCTGGACGGTTCTGACTTAGAATATGTGGACAACTACAAATACCTAGGTGTCTGGTTAGACTGTAAACTCTCCTTCCAGACTCACATTAAATATCTCCAATCCAAAATTAAATCTAGAATCAGCTTCCTATTTCGCAACAAAGCATCCTTCACTCATGCTGCCAAACATACCCTCGTAAAACTGACCACCCTACCGATCCTTGACTTCGGCGATGTCATTTACAAAATAGCCTCCAACACTCTACTCAGCAAATTGGATGCAGTCTATCACAGTGCTGTCGGTTTTGTCACCAAAGCCCCATATACTACCCACCACTGCGACCTGTATGCTCTCGTTGGCTGGCCCTCGCTTCATATTCGTCGCCAAACCCACTGGCTCCAGGCCATCTATAAGTCTTTGCTAGGTAAAGCCCCGCCTTATCTCAGCTCACTGGTCACCATAGCAGCACCCACCCGTATCACGCGCTCCAGCAGGTATATTTCACTGGTCACCCCCAAAGCCAATTCCTCGTTCGGCCGCCATTCCTTCCAGTTCTCTCCCGCCAATGACTGGAACGAACTGCAAAAATCACTGAAGCTGGAGACTCATATCTCCCTCACTAGCTTTAAGCACCAGCTGTCAGAGCAGCTCACAGATCACTGCACCTGTACATAGCCTATCTGTAAATAGCCCATCCAACTACCTCATCCCCATACTGTTATCTATTTTATTTATTTTTGCTCCTTTGCACCCCAGTATCTCTACTTGTACAGTCATCTTCTGCACATCTACCACTCCAGTGTTTAATTGCTATATTGTAATTATTTCGCCACTATGGCCTATTTATTGCCTTACCTTTGTTATCCTACCTCATTTGCACACACTGTATATAGACTTTTTCTACTGTATTATTGACTGTATGTTTGTTTATTCCATGTGTAACTCTGTGTTGTTGTTTGTGTTGCACTGCTTTGCTTTATCTTGGCCAGGTCGCAAATGTAAATGAGAACTTGTTCTCAACTGGCCTACCTGGTTAAATAAAGGTAAAAAATAAAACAAAATAAAAAACATTTTGATAGTCTAAACACTGGTTGCCATGTTGAAATCAATCTCTGATTAAATGTCAAGGATAAAAATCCACAAACACTGCTGCAGCCTATGAACCCCTCCTTTAAAGGGATAGTCCATTCAAAAGAATGATAATCAACATACACTGTTGAGCTTAAAGACTGGATCTGAAATCAACATAGACTGTTGAGCTTAAGGACTGGATCTGAAATCAACATAGACTGTTGAGCTTAAGGACTGGATCTGAAATCAACATACACTGTTGAGCTTAAGGACTGGATCTGAAATCAACATAGACTGTTGCACTAAAGGACTGGATCTGAAATCAACATAGACTGTTGAGCTTAAGGACTGGATCTGAAGGACCCCTCATTTCAAGGGATAGTTCACTCGAAAGTTCATCTGACCATTTTCCTCAAAAGAGCACATTCTGTTCTGAAGATCTGCAAGTTTCAGTCTCAAATGAATGAGAAATATATATAGGCACCATTTAACTCAAGTTTATTAAATGATTACAACATAGCAATTATCCAACAGTGATTATTGAAATAAGTTGTAGGCCTACCAACTCTAATACACTATACATTTTCTCACTACATATAAAGTAGAATACAAAACTGTAGTGAAATGAATTATTTTATTAGGAATATCCATCCCTTATAAGTGCAATGACTTGACAGGTGTCCACAGATCTGTATCTGTAGCCTAGTGTCCTATTTTAACCTTTCACCTGAGAAAGAAAGCTGTTTCATAACGTCTAAAAACACCTAAAATTGAACCTTTATATGTTAGCATACATACCGTACGCATATGTACTACTGCACACACAGCCAACCTTCCTCACCCAATGAATTTCTCTTTATACTACTCTGAAACTTTTCTCAGCGGCTCTTTTTCAAAGGCGTGCGTATGACAAGCCCTCCATGTCGACCAATCACCAACGAGAAACCGGTAAAGTGTGTAGAGCAGCATCCAATCAGCAGTTTGGGAGGCTGTTTTGAACCGACCCGGCCGCTAGCCAATCAGGCCGTTCTCGTATTGAGCTAGCGCGAGGCTGTCTACATATGGATAGAGAAGACAGGAGAAAGGCGAGACTGTAGGATCCCAGAATCCAGACTGACTTGACTGCTGCTTCACAATACAGGTACGTTACTTGTTATAACAATAATAACATTGCATTCTTTTTTACTACCACCATTTGAATAACTTATAATATTTACTTGTGTTAAAATATATGGTTATTTTAATAATTTGAAGTGAGATTATGTTACTGTTAAGTCTTTCTGTGGTATTTTAGTGCAATTATAGTTTAAATGTGCTTAGATGTTATTCATTTTGCAGTCAAATAGTGTTTGATAATTTTTCTTCCCATAATGTGTGATTTATTGTGGTATTGACAGAAATCTGCTGAAAATGGCCGTGATCTATTTTAATATTGTTTACACGGTCATTTATCATAAAGAAAATTAACATGTCACTGTTGTCTCGTGGACTCTGTTTTTTCCTGATTTTTAAAGTAACCAAAAGTTATTAAACTGTAATTTTCTGAGGCTTGTATTCCTCACACGCATCGCTGCTGTGTGTAACACTGTGAATATGGCTGGCTATAGCCTGTCTACGAATAACACTGTTCTTCTATTGCGACCCAATTTCGATGTCATCTACATAAATAATCGTACATTTTCTGAATAAACGTTTGTTTTCCGCTGAACTCTTTTATCTCTATTCAACAATGTAAAGAAAATGTGAATGTCATCGTCGAAAAGGTGTTTTTGAGATTTGTTATCGCCCTTAGTCAAATGATTGCTCTCACCATGTAGTAAAATGGCTGGCGATTTAAACCATTGAGGAAAGGCAGCGCTAACGCAGAGAAGGGACGGGGAATTGTTGGAGAAAAACAAATTACCCACGGACGAAAAATACTGCACTTTTTCGTTTTCCATTCGAAATGTTTATCTCTAACTTTCTGCATTAAAGTATTTTCATTTATCCCTTTTTATTCATTTTCGCAACTTCTCGATTGCAGCAGGATGGCTGGCGCACTGTCTTTGTTACCGAGAGCAATGCACCAAGCGACAGTCAGGGGTATAACTTCAGAAAACAGTGAAATGTCACGAAATACGAAATGACAGTTTTTATATTTTAACCCGAATAAAAAGAACGGTCTTTGATTTGTCTGACTACGTTGTTTTGTTTTTAATTAGCGGTCACATTTAGTCGTTATAGCTCTTGGAACCGGAGGGGGGTGTGTATCGCTTTGTTACATAGTCAACCCCGTAAGCCTTCCCTTCGCTCTACAGAAGCCATTTTATTCAATGGGAGCTCCAGCGAAGAACAGCACTCTCCTCGCCTGTATAGCAGCCACACTACCCAATACTAGGCGCTATGAACTGGGACTGAAAGCTACCGTACGGAGCGGGGAATTAAAACCCGAAAAATTAATAACATTTCTGGCAAAGTAAGATTGAAATAGGCAAGAAGGTGGAAAATAAACAGGAGTTTCTCTCATGAGGACGCATTTCACAAAATGGAAGATGAATAATTCGCGTTGATGACCTCTCTATTTTTCTCTGTATGTGTAGTTGAAGCTTCTCATTCTATCGCAACATAGTAACTAGTCGGAGCGCTCCCTATACTATAGCTCGTATGAAGAAAGTAGAGTTCGCGTTGCGTTGGATGCAATGGAGTAAAGTTTAGAGAGCTAAAGAATATGAAAATAAAAGGCAGAAAATGGCTAATGACAAGGAGATGGGCGGTGGCGAGAGGAGAATATGGTGGGGGCCTTCTTATTTGATTGAGATTTTAATGGGAGGTGTTTTGTAAAAATGCTCATTTACATTGTAGATTAGAATTCGATTATTTTCCAAAAATTTAATTTATATCTAAGTATCAATTCACATTCCCAAAATTTCTCAAATAGCCTAGTTAAATCATTTTAAGTATTTTTGAGAAATGAAAATAAAAACCTTACACTTTGAATAATGTATTGGTATTCCATTGTAATTACATAGTAAAAACAAATCAAAAGCAGACATTGCAACAGCACACAGTCTCATAGCCACATTTCCTTAATTCCATATAATTTCCTTAAATCCCAATTTTACTCCATTCTATGACTCCTTGGCCAATTCCATATCTTCTCCCGTGTCACACCTACAGAATGCAAATGCATTCCAACCAATTCTTATTCTGGATATAATTGGAATTCATTCTTATTCTAGAACTCATTCTAAATTCTAATTCCCTCGTTCCCTTCTATGGTTCCACCACCTACCATAATAATCATAATTTATTCAACTTTTATAGGACTTTTCATTATATAAAGAATCTCAAAGCTCTTTAAAGCAACACAAAAAAGGCAAGCAATTCAGAAAACAACAACATAATTTATGAGATAGAATGTCATGAGAGGGTTGTAAAGTTGTGGCGGCAGAGTAGCCTAGTGGTTAGAGCGTTGGACTAGTACCCGAAAGGTTGCAAGTTCAAATCCCCGAGCTGACCAGGTACAAATGTGTTGTTCTGCCCCTGAACAGGCAGTTAACCCACTGTTCCTAGGCTGTCATTGAAAATAAGAATTTGTTCTTAACTGACTTGCTGGTAAAATAAAAAAGTTTGTGGTCTTTGGAGGGAGGTGGCTGAAGCACTGTGTCATCAAGGTGTCTTGCTGTTAATGTGAAGTTGACCATCACCAGTGGTCAATGATGTTAAATTAATCTTTTGGGGGTTGTGTAATCACATTATGTCTGAATTAATTTGTCAATAAAGACCACAGTTAGTCTCCAACATGAGTTGTGTTTGACTCTCCATTCCAAAATGTCATCAAACATTTAGTAAAATATTAATTAAAATAAACATGCCATGGTCAATGTGCTTTGGCACTTGCATCACCTGATAAAAAAAATATAGAATACAGTTACACTTGCCCAGGTAAAAATCTAACCATAACATTGAATTAACCCATTTTCATCTACTCTCACCAGATACTGACCCAATCAACCAATTAACCAATCAACGAGTTCCAGACCGCAGCTAGGCCCTGACCAGTGACCAGGATGGCTAAAGGCACTCCAGGGAAGCCCAAAGGCAAGATGTCCTCCTACGCCTACTTTGTTCAGACCTGCCGTGAGGAGCACAAGAAGAAGACCCCTGAGATACCTGTCAACTTCGCTGAGTTCTCCAAGAAGTGTTCCGGAAGATGGAAGGTGAGGGATGGGTGGATGGATAGATACTTTATTGGTCCCTGAAGGAAAATTAATAAAAATGTTTAGTTAGTTATCACAATGAAGTTGATTGATTGGTGACATATAATGTTTTTTTTGCAAAAAAAATTTTTCACATCTTATTTCACAGAGACAGCAGGAGCGGTAGAGATACTCTGAATGATTGGCTATGAAAAGCCAACTGACATTTACTCCTGAGGTGCTGACCTGTTGCACCCTCGACAACCACTGGGATTATTATTATTTGACCCTGCTGTTCATCTATGAACATTTTAAAATCTTGGCCATGTTCTGTTATAATCTCCATCCGGCACAGCTAGAAGAGGACTGGCCACCCCTCATAGCCTGGTTCCTCTCTAGGTTTCTTCCTAGGTTCTGGCCTTTCTAGGGAGTTTTTCCTAGCCATCGTGCTTCTACACCTGCATTGCTTGCTGTTTGGGGATTTAGGTTGGGTTTCTGTACAGCACTCTGTGACATCAACTAATGTAAGAAGGGCTTTATAAATACATTTGATTTTGATTGGATTGAGATGATTAACTAGCATGCCACGTATTGTTGCCTGGCCAATACATCACACTACGCAGCCCTCGCACAAATGGTTATTGGAACAGAGTTAAAGTTAATTTAATTGAGTTTAACCAACATTTAATTCAATCAATCTTTTGCTCCCAAATCTATTGTTTCCCTAAAGGACAAACTGGGTGGTAGCCTAAAGCTTACAAATCAAGAACAGCAAGTTATTTGTTAACTTGGAGTAGCATTTGGGGTGGCAGGGTAGCCTAGTGGTTAGAGCGTTTGGACAAGTAACTGAAAGGTTGCAAGATCGAATCCCTTAGCTGACAAGGTAAAAAATCTGTTGTTCTGCCACTGAACAAGGCAGTTAACCCACTGTTCCTAGGCTGTCATTGAAAATAAGAATTTGTTCTTAACTGGCTTGCCTAGTTAAATAAAGGTAAAATAC
The DNA here is from genome assembly GCA_003317085.1 of Hucho hucho. Taxonomy (NCBI): domain Eukaryota; kingdom Metazoa; phylum Chordata; class Actinopteri; order Salmoniformes; family Salmonidae; genus Hucho; species Hucho hucho. Next base: position 13,451 of record QNTS01016119.1, read on the forward strand.
TAAGGAGCAGTTACACGTTCCTTACTGCAGGTGGTGCAACAAGACTACATATCATGCTGTCTTCTTAAATTAAATGACAATTAGGCGACCTTCAATAGACCTCTCTGTTTGAATCTGTTTTTTCCCCCGTATGGTACCAAATGAACACTGCCCATGTGTCCATCTGTTCAAAGTCTATTGCTGCGAATGTTTTAAGTGTTGTAAATGTTGTGATTTTTTCCCCCAGACGATGTCTGGTAAGGAGAAGGGGAAGTTTGACGACATGGCGAAGCAGGATAAGGTGCGTTACGACAATGAGATGATGCACTTCGCCCCTGGAGGCAAGAAGGGAAGGAAGAAGGACCCCAACGCACCAAAGAGGCCCTCGTATGTACCACACACACAGACTGGCACACACATACATGGATGGAGTCATGCACAGACAGACAGACCAACCGACAGATAAACAGACACACAAATACACACACTCCTTCACTCATGTTTTGTTTTCAGTAAGTATATCAATACACACATCAGACATCACGACACACTAAAATGAAGAAAAAAAATCATAATAATAAATCTAATAATAATTTCTCCAAAGCTCTGGTTTCTTCATCTTCTGTGCGGACCACCGGCCCAAGATCAAGGCCCAGCACCCCAGCCTGGGCATCGGGGATGTGGCCAAGAAACTGGGGGAGCAATGGAACAACCTGACTGATGCCACCAAACAGCCCTACCTGATCAAGGCCAACAAACTCAAAGACAAATACCAGAAGGTAAACTACCTTACCTGTGTATTGTATTGTATTGTATTGTATTGTATTGTATTGTACCACACACACACAAAGACAATTACCAGGAAGTAACATTTATATTGATTGATGAATTGATTGGTTACATTACACCTTGTATCTGATATCTGCACCGTTTTACAGTCACACATTGTACATTTTCACACACACACATACACACCCACACACACACACACACACTTCAACCAGGTACGTTATTAAAAACAACTTTCACTTTAATAATAACAACCTGAGAATATCGCTACTAATCAAAACATCTACCACCCAATCAACCAATCAAATGAAGTAGAATCCAGTGTGTTTCTGTCACCTGGCCCCAAGTGAGAAGCTCCAATTGGACACTATTATCCACCACTGTTGATTAGCTAGTGTTGTCCCAGCCAGTCGAATAACAAATGTGACTCGCGCTCCCTCCCTATCTCTCTCTCTCCCTCCCTCTCTCCCCCCAGGACGTTGCTGACTATAAGTCCGGTAAGGGCAAGGTGGTAGTTCCGAGCATGGCGATGGCCCCTAAGCCCATGACGAAGAGTAATATGGATGACGATGATGATGACGACGATGAGGAAGATGAGGAGGAGGATGATGAGGAGGAGGATGACGAGTAGATCGACTGAGTTCTGTTTTGTGTTTTATTATGATGGCCACAATAATGATGATTATTAGGTAATGCGTTTTCCTTTCCAGTTTGAAATGTGATTTGTAGGGTTAAGAAGAAACACAGGTGATATCTTTTTATGTTCCTTAATGACATTGCTCCGCGCCCTGCCCTCTTCATTCTATTCCCTCCCTCCAACTCTTTGTTGTTTTGACGTTGTCACTATGTTGATTTTGTGTTAACTGCTTCTGTAAAGTTCTCTTTGTACATTGTGTCAAGTTAAGATGTTGAGACTGTACGTTACTATGGCAACTGTGATTGAACTCGAAGTAGATCCCTAATACCTCCCCCCAACAGCTGTGTGTGTCTGTGTGTGTGTGCTCATGTTTGCGTGTGTGTGTACGCATGTGCGTGTGTGTTTGTGTTACCGTGTCCATCTCACCAGCACTGTCCAGTGTCTTCCTCAAATCCCGCCTAGCATTGTCTCTATAACAGGCTCTATATCGATTCAACAGAGAAGCATTTAAAACCAGTGGTAGCATTGCGGTATATATAAACACCTTTTTGTTTTTGGGATGCGTCCCAAATTACACCCTATTCCTTATATAGTGCACTACTTTTGACTAGGGCCTATAAGGAATCACATGGAGCTCTGGTCAAAAGTAGTGCACTATATAGGGAATAGGGCGCCATCTGGGACTTTGTTTTTAAAAAGAATGTGCAAGGTGTTGTGTTACTGTATATGGTTGACTTAGACTTTAGTCCATGTTTTTTAATTTTTTTATTATTATTTTTCTGAGGCCGCCAGATGTAAGGTGATTTCTAATTGCACATATCTAGTAGGGGTGGTGTTGTATCTAGGTGGCTGTTTGTGTAGCTGTGTGTTGGTTGTTGCACCAGGAAGTGTTGCCATGGTGAAACTCTAACTCCCAGTTCAACAGCCTCCCATGTAAATGAACAGTGGTGGCTGGTTAGCTAGTGTATGCTGGCCAACAGTCATTTAATACTATGGTTTAGGGTCGTTTAGTAACTTCCACTACAGTCACATTTTCACTTAGTCATGCATTGATGTCAATGGAAGACAAAGTGAAAATTTGACTTAAGTGAAAGTTAAGATACACTCCTTTGAAACCGAGGAGGATGGAAACATCCAACCAACAGTATATAATGAAAACTATAATTTCCTTTTTGGCTAAGTGCATTTTTACTATAACCGTTCGTTGTTGTAAGATCTCTCATAATGAAAAACAAAAAACGACACAGAGTGAAAAAGCACGACTATTGAAGAAAATAAACCTGTACTTATCTGTATCTAAGATTTTTTCTTTTTTGTATGTTTAGAAAAAGCTATGTTTGGAATTATAATTAAAGTATGACATTTTTACACGTGGTGTTATGTATTCATGATTTTTATTTGGCTGCTTGAAAGTCTCTCTAACCGAAACCTTCTCATCTTGTCACGTGAAACTCCCCACGCACATGTCATCATTATAACTAAAAGTGGATCTGCAATAAAGAGAACATACATTTATCATTGAAATTTATACTTTACTCCTAGAAGAATGATTAAACTCTGTATTTTACTCCTAGAAGAATGATTAAACTCTGTACTTTAATCCCAGAAGAATGATTGAACTCAGTATTTTACTCCCAGAAGAATGATTGAACTCAGTACTTTACTCCCAGAAGAATGATTGAACTCAGTACTTTAATCCCAGAAGAATGATTGAACTCTGTACTTTACTCCCAGAAGAATGATTGAACTCAATACTTTACTCCTAGAAGAATGATTAAACTCTGTATATTACTCCTAGAAGAATGATTGAACTCTGTACTTTACTCCCAGAAGAATGATTGAACTCAGTACTTTACTCCTAGAAGAATGACTGAACTCAGTACTTTACTCCCAGAAGAATGATTGAACTCAGTACTTTAATCCCAGAAGAATGATTGAACTCGGTACTTTACTCCCAGAAGAATGATTAAACTCTGTACTTTACTCCTAGAAGAATGATTGAACTCAGTACTTTAATTCCAGAAGAATGATTGAACTCAGTACTTTACTCCTAAAAGAATGATTGAGCTCTGTACTTTACTCCTAGAAGAATGATTGAACTCTGTACTTTACTCCTAGAAGAATGACTGAACTCTGTACTTTACTCCCAGAAGAATGATTGAACTCAGTACTTTAATCCCAGAAGAATGATTGAACTCAGTACTTTACTCCTAAAAGAATGATTCATCTCTGTACTTTACTCCTAGAAGAATGACTGAACTCAGTACATTACTCCTAGAAGAAAGATTGAACTCTGTACTTTACTCCTAGAAGAATGATTGAACTCTGTACTTTACTCCCAGAATAATTATTGAACTCTGT
>QNTS01016133.1:9117-22069 GCA_003317085.1 Hucho hucho
AGTGTGTGTGTGTGTGTGTGTGTGTGTGTGTGTGAGTGTGTGTGTGTGTGTGTGTGTGTGTGTGTGTGTGTGTGTGTGTGTGTGTGTGTGTGTGTGTGTGTGTGTGTGTGTGTGTGTGTGTGTGTGTGTGTGTGTGTGTGACTGAGTGGGCAGAGCGACCTGCTGCCCCCTCTCTCTCTGATAAACAACAGTTCTCTCTGAAACATCACTATTCCTTTTCACATTGCAGGGAATATGACTGGAGGACTCTGTAAAAAACAGGAAATATCTGCATGCTAGAGTCGACAGCATGTATCCGGGGGGGGTCCAACTCGAGGTGTCATAGAGACTGCACCCCCCCTCCCCAACGTAAAACAGATTTTTTAATCATCCCTTTCTACTGTAAACAGACAGCACACATTCCCCCACAAATAACAATAACTGTAACTACCCTGTGTTTATAAACGTGAATATTGACGTCACCACTCGATGCATCGCAGAGCCAAAAGATTGAGGGTTCGCTGTCCGCCAAAAACGACCCTTCCCAAGGGAAAAAAAGTATACTAAAGTAAACTTAAATATACTACAAATTCATATAATATACTTCAAATATGAGATTTTTTCTAGTATATCTTAAGGATACTATGAATATACTATCATACTATCAACACAATTATTAAAAGTGTTCTTTAAATTAATAGTTTTTCATTTTTTAAGTACTATATGTTCACTACCATTACACTTAAACACACTCATTCAAAGTGTATTTCAATTTCATACGCTTTCATTATAATTTAGTATATTCATTCAAAGTACACATGGAGTTGTTTTCTAAGTTGAAGCACAGAGTTCTGAAAGTCCTTTCTGAAGAGTTCAGAAAAAGTTGACAGTGATAATGATGTTTACGGACATATTTAATCTCTCCCTATCCCAGTCTGCTGTCCCCACATGCTTCAAGAGGGCCACCATTGTTCCTGTACCCAAGAATGCGAAGGTAACTGAACTAAATGACTATCGCCCCGTAGCACTCACTTCCGTCATCATGACGTATATTTATCACAAACATAGTTAAATATATTAAAATATAAGAATGAAGTACGACTTAAGTATATTTAAATATGTTTTTTTCCCACTTGGGCTCCATGTCTGTCTCACTACAATCAGAGGGGGCTCTAGACAATGATCAGGGAGAAAACCGATTTTAAAACATGTCTGATGCTAAGCAACACATTTTCCATTTTTCTGTGCCAATGCACCACACACAGCCAATAAGCAACTGTATATTCATTACCGACTTCGGGAGCTTCGACATTAGAGTTTGCGTTTTCAACACCACAATCATTATTAAAAAACCTTTTTTTTAATTTTACTAGGCAAGTCAGTTAAGAACACATTCTTATTTTCAATGACGGCCTAGGAACAGTGGGTTAACTGCCTTGTTCAGGGGCAGAACGACAGATTTGTACCTTGTCAGCTCAGGGATTTGAACTTGCAACCTTTTGGTTACTAGTCCAACGCTCTAACCACTAGGCTACCCTGCCAACCCAACGGTCAATCTTGATAAAGACAAAATACATTCCTCCCTACCCTGTACCCAGTATCGAAGGCTTGACAATCTCTGAATGTCATTAAACTTTTCTCTTTCCATTCCTCAAATGGCATGTACACAGTTTGGATGCTGGAATTATATCAGAGTGGAGTGGACGAACATGCGCAGGTAGCCTACAGTTCAAGCAGCCTAATCAGATTAAAACATTGTGACTGGTTGTGTTCATGCCACACATAGAAGGTAATACATTTTAAAAGTTAAATTACTCATATTTAGGCTATGTTGAAGCGTTGTGGTTCTATGTGAGCAAGGAATAGCCACTTGGATCGGAGGCAGAGCGCACCTTAACTACGCGTTCCTGAATAACTGGGCCTGCTGGGAGCACAAGCGTTCCTGAATAACTGGGCCTGCTGGGAGCATAGACCTACGGTCGTGGCCAAAAGTTTTGAGAATGACACAAATATCAATTTTCACAAAGTCTGCTGCCTCAGTTTGTATGATGCCAAATTTCATATACTCCAGAATGTCATGAAGAGTGATCAGATGAATTGCAATTAATTGCAAAGTCCCTCTTTGCCATGCAATTGAACTGAATCCCTCTCTCGTTAACACAGGTGTGAGTGTTGACGAGGACAAGGCTGGAGATCACTCTGTCATGCTGATTGAGTTCGAATAACAGACTGGAAGCTTCAAAAGGAGGGTGGTGCTTGGAATCATTGTTCTTCCTCTGTCAATCATGGTTACCTGCAAGGAAACACGTGTCGTCATCATTGCTTTGCACAAAAAGGGCTTCACAGGCAAGGATATTGCTGCCAGTAAGATTGCACCTAAATCAACCATTTATCGGATCATCAAGAACTTCAAGGAGAGCGGTTCAATTGTTGTGAAGAAGGCTTCAGGGCACCCAAGAAAGTCCAGCAAGGGCCAGGACCGTCTCCTAAAGTTGATTCAGCTGCGGGATCGGGGCACCACCAGTACAGAGCTTGCTCAGGAATGGCAGCAGGCAGGTGTGAGTGCATCTGCACGCAGTGAGGCGAAGACTTTTGGAGGATGGCCTGGTGTCAAGAAGGGCTGCAAAGAAGCCACTTCTCTCCAGGAAAAACATCAGGGACAGACTGATATTCTGCAAAAGGTACAGGGATTGGACTGCTGAGGACTGGGGTAAAGTCATTTTCTCTGATGAATCCCCTTTCCAATTGTTAATGGCATCCGGAAAAAAGCTTGCCCGGAGAAGATAAGGTGAGCGCTATCATCAGTCCTGTGTCATGCCAACAGTAAAGCATCCTGAGACCATTCATGTGTGGGGTTGCTTCTCAGCCAAGGGAGTGGGCTCACTTACAATTTTGCCTAAGAACACAGCCATGAATAAAGAATGGTACCAACACATCCTCCGAGAGCAACTTCTCCCAACCATCCAGGAACAGTTTGGTGACGAACAATGCCTTTTCCAGCATGATGGAGCACCTTGCCATAAGGCAAAAGTGATAACTAAGTGGCTCGGGGAACGAAACATCGATATTTTGGGTCCATGGCCAGGAAACTCCCCAGACCTTAATCCCATTGAGAACTTGTGGTCAATCCGCAAGAGGCGGGTGGACAAACAAAAACCCACAAATTCTGACAAACTCCAAGCATTGATTATGCAAGAATGGGCTGCCATCAGTCAGGATGTGTCTCAGAAGTTAATTGACAGCATGCCAGGGCAGATTGCAGAGGTCTTGAAAAAGAAGTATTGACTCTTTGCATCAACTTCATGTAATTGTCAATAAAAGCGTTTGACACGTATGAAATGCTTGTATTTATACTTCAGTATTCCATAGTAACATCTGACACAAATATCTAAAGACACTGAAGCAGCAACTTTGTGGAAATTAATATGTGTGTGATTCTCAAAACTTTTGGCCACGACTGTACAGTTGAAGTCGGAAGTTTACATACACCTTAGCCAAATACATTTAAACTCAGTTTTTCACAATTCCTGACATTTAATCCTAGTAAAAATTACCTGTCTTAGGTCAGTTAGGATCACCACTTTATTTTAAGAATGTGAAATGTCAGAATAATAGTAGAGAGAATTATTTATTTCAGCTTTTATTTCTTTCATCACAAACATCTCAAGACATCAGTCAGGAAGTTAAAGCTTGGTCGCAAATGGGTCTTCCAAATGAACAATGACCCCAAGCATACTTCCAAAGTTGTGGCAAAATGGCTTAAGGACAACAAAGTCAAGGTATTGGAGTGGCCATAACAAAGCCCTGACCTCAATCGAATAGAAAATGTGTGGGCAGAACTGAAAAGGCGTGTGCGAGCAAGGAGGCCTACAAACCTGACTCAGTTACACCAGCTCTGTCAGGAGGAATGGGCCAAAATTCACCCAACTTATGGTGGGAAGCTTGTGGAAGGCTACCCGAAACGTTTGACCCAAGTTAAACAATTTAAAGGCAATGCTACCAAATACTAATTGAGTGTATGTAAACTTCTGACCCACTGGGAATGTTAAATATATCCATATCATTTTTCTGCCTCATGATGCCATCTATTTTGTGAAGTTCACCAGTCCCTCCTGCAGCAAAACACCCCCACAACATGATGCTGCCACCGCCGTGCTTCACGGTTGGGATGGTGTTCTTCGGCTTGCAAGCCTCCCCCTTTTTCCTCCAAACATAACGATGGCCATTATGGCCAAACAGTTCTATTTTTTGTTTCATCAGACCAGAGGACATTTCTCCAAAAAGTACGATCTTTGTCCCCATGTGCAGTTGCAAACCGTAGTCTGGCTTTTTAATGGTGGTTTTGGAGCAGTGGCTTCTTCCTTGCTGAGCTGCCTTTCAGGTTATGTCGATATAGGACTCGTTTTACTGTAGATATAGATACTTTTGTACCTGTTTCCTCCAGCATCTTCACAAGGTCCTTTGCTGTTGTTCTGGGATTGATTTGCACTTTTTGCACACCAAAGTACGCTCATCTCTAGGAGACAGAACGCGTCTCCTTCCTGAGTGGTATCACGGCTGCGTGGTCCCATGGTGTTTATACTTGCGTACTATTGTTTGTACGGATGAACATGGTACCTTCAGGCGTTTTGAAATTGCTCCCTGACCTCTCCCCTGCCTATCACCTGACCTCTCCCCTGCCTATCACCTGATCTCTCCCCTGCCTATCACCTGATCTCTCCCCTGCCTATCACCTGACCTCTCCACTGCCTATCACCTGATCTCTCCCCTGCCTATCACATGATCTCTCCACTGCCTATCACCTGATCTCTCCCCTGCCTATCACCTGATCTCTCCACTGCCTATCACCTGATCTCTCCATTGCCTATCACCTGACGATCTGCCTTTGCCATCCATACTGTTAGCCAACGTTCAATCACTGGGAAAAAATGGGATGAACTGAAAGCGCGTATATCCTACCAATGGGACATTAAAAACTGGCGGGTTATACACTCTATCGGCAGGATAGAACAGCAGCCTCTGGTAAGACACGGGGTGGTGCACAATATCACTAAAACCACAGTCAATGAGCTGTATACCGCCATAAGCAAACAGGAAAAAACGCTCATCCAGAGGCGGCGCTTCTAGTGGCCGGGGACTTAATGCAGTTAATCAGTTTTATTTCCATCAGCGCCGACAGAGATGGTCACCTCGCTTCACGTTCTTAGGAAACTATGCAGTATTTATTTTTTTCTTATTTCTTACACTGTTACCCCAGGAAATCTGAAGTCTTATTACATACAGCCAGGAAGAACTATTGGATATAAGAGCAACGTCAACATACCAACATTACGACCAGGAATACGACTTTCCCGATGCAGATCCTCTCTTCAGTCCACCACTCAGGACAATGGATCTAATCCCAGTAGCTGACGAAAACAACGGCGACGCAGAAGGGGCAGATGGAGCGGTCTTTTGGTCAGGCTTCGAGTAAACTATTCGCCAATGTCCAGCCTCTTGACAACAAGGTAGACGCATTTCGAGCAAGGGTTGCCTTCCAGAGAGACATCAGAGATTGTAACATTCTCTGTTTCACAGAAACATGGCTCTCTCAGGATATGTTGTTGGAATCGGTTCAGCCACCGGGCTTCTCCGTGCATCGCACCGACAGAGATAAACACCTCTCTAGGAAGAGGAAGGGCGAGAGTGTATGCTTTATGATTAATGACTCGTGGTGTGATCATGACAACATACAGGAACTCAAGTCCTTCTGCTCACCCCATCTAGAATTCATTACAATCAAATGCCGGCCGTTCTACCTACCAAGAGAATTCTCGTCAGTTATAGTCACAGCTGTGTACATCCCCCGTCAAGCGGACACCAAGACGGCCCTCAAGGAACTTCACTGGACTATGTAAACTGGAAACAATATACCCGGAGGCTGCATTTATTGTAGCTGGGGATTTTAACAAAGCAAATTTGAGATCAATGTTACCTAAATTTTATCAGCATATTGATTGCACAACACTTACTTCGCGATGCATACAAAGCCCTCCCCTGCCCTCCCTTCGACAAATCCGACCACGACGGCATCTTGCTCATCCCGGCTTATTGGCAGAAACTCAAACAGGATGTACCAGTGACGAGAACAATTCAACACTGGTCTGACCAGTCGAAAGCCATGCTCCAAGATTATTTTGATCACGTGGACTGGAATATGTTCCGGTCAGCCTCTGAGAACGACATTGATCTATACACTGACATGGTCAGTGCGTTTATAAGTGCATTGGTGACTAAAACCTACCCTAACCAGAAACCTTGGATGGATGGCGGCATTCGCAAAAATCTGAAAGCACGATCCACCGCATTTAACCAAGGGAAGAGGTCTGGTAATATGTCTGAACATAAACAGTGTAGTTATTCCCTCCGCAAGACAAGCGAAATGCCGGTCCAGGGACAAGGTGGAGTTGCAACTCAATGGCTCAGACACGAGACGTATGTGGCGGGGCTCTACAGACAAGCACGGACTACAAAAACAAAAACAGCCACGTCACGGATGCCGATGTCACACTTCCAGACAAACTAAACACCTTATTTTCCCGCTTTGAGGATAAGGGCTGTATCACAGCCTGGTACGGCAACTGCACCGCCCTCAACCGCAAGGCTCTCCAGAGGGTGGTGCGGTCTGCACAACGCATCACCGGGAGCAAACTACCTGCCCACCATGACACCTACACCACCCGATGCCACAAGAAAGGGAAAAAGATCATCAAGGACAACAACCACCTGAGCCACTGCCTGTTCACACCGCTATCATCCAGAAGGCGAGGTCAGTACAGGTGCATCAAAGCTGGGACCGAGAGATTGAGAAACAGCTTCTATCTGAAGGCCATCAGACTGCTAAACAGCCATCACTAACTCAGAGAGGCTGCTGCCTACATTGAGACCCGATCACTGGACACTTTAACTACTTAGGGAGTGGTGGGGTGCGAGCGCCTTGCATTTCACTACCCGGTGAAATGCAAGGCGCCAAATTCAAAATCCAAAAGTTTAATTATTAAACATTCATCAATATACAAGTGTTGCATAGTCATCAAAAGCTCTGCTTCTTGGCAATATCACAGCGTTGTCAGATTTCAAAAAGGCTTTACGGCGAAAGCACAACATTTGATTGTTTGAGGGTAGCACCTCCAATTTTTTACCATTAGCATAAATTCATAAACCATCGCGGTACCTTATGAAGAACTGCTGCTGAGGGCTTCCCAAGTGTCCAACGAAGACATCCAATGGTTCTTTTGTTAGAAAAAGTCATTTATTAAATCCATAAATCTCTGTTTGGTTGGCGCATTATGTTCATAAAATACAGCGTCCACTCACCCATTGAACCGTGAAGAGAACTCGTTCAACCTATACACTTGTCCAAGAACAATCAAACATCATTGATAATGTATCCTTAAGAACACTTGTATGTATATTTACTATAATATTTCAACTGGATTATAAACTGGGCAATAGGAAAGGAAAAAACCACAGCGCGCGCGAGCCTGTGAACGCACATCCTCTTCTGTTTACATCTGATGACCACTTCGAAATTCTTCTTCTATTACCATCCAGAGCATTCTAACATCATCAAACACTGTCTAGAGACTGTTGACATCCAGTGGAAGCAATAGGTACTGAAATCTTACTCCCATATATGGTCATTTTCAATAAGGAGGGGTTCAAAATGAGGCAATGTGTCAAATACACTTTTTCCAGGACAGAAATTCCTCGGGTTTTCGCCTGCTATATCCGTCCTGTTATACTCACAGACAATATTTTAAAACTCTTAGAAACTTCAGAGTGTTTCCTACCCAATAGTACTAATTCTGTGCATATCCTATTTTCTGGGCCTGAGTGGGAGGCATTTTACTTTGGACACGCCAGACTCTCCAAAACCGTCACCTCGGGAGCCGCTCCCTAAGAAGTTAATAAATGGATCACTAGACACTTTAAACAATTCCACTTTAAATAATGCCACTTTAATATTGTTTAAATATCTTAGATTACTCATATCACACTGTGTATATACTGTATTTTATATCATCTACTGCACCTGCCTATGCCGCTCGGCCATCGCTCATCCACATACTTATATGTACATATTCTCATTCACCCCTTAAGATTAGATTAGGCTTGCAAACTATTACAGACTACAAAGGGAAGCACAGTGACACGAGCTAAATAACTTCTATGCTTCAAGGCAAGTAACATTGGAACATGCATGAGAGCATCAGCTGTTCCGGACGACTCTACGCAGTCGATGTGAGTAAGACCTTTAAACAGGTCAACATTCACAAGGCTGTGGGGCCAGAAAGATTACCAGGACGTTTTACTGCGAGCATGCACTGACCGACTGACAAGTGTCTTCACTGACATTTTCAACCTCTCCCTGTCTGAGTCTGTAATACCAACATGTTTCAAGCAGAGCACCACAGTCCCTGTGCCCAAGAACACCAAGGTAAACCTGCCTAACCTATCTCTATTGCACTCCACGCTGCCCTTTCACACCTGGTCAAAAGGAACACCTATGTGAGAATGCTATTCATTGACTACAGCTCAGCGTTCAACACCATACTGCCCTCAAAGCTCATCACTAAGCTAAGGACCCTGGGACTAAACACCTCCCTCTGCAACTGGATCCTGGACTTCCTGATGGGTCGCCCCCAGGTGGTAAGGGTAGGTAACAACACATCCGCCAAGTTGATCCTCAACACGGGGGCCCCTCAGGGGTGCGTGCTCAGTCCCCTCCTGTACTCCCTGTTCACTCATGACTGCATGGCCAAACATGACTCCAACACCATCATTAAGTTTGCAGATGACACAACAGTGGTAGGCCTGATAACAGAAAACAATGAGACAGCCTATAGGGAGGAGGCCAGAGACCTGGCCGTGTGGTGCCAGGACAACAACCTCTCCCTCAACGTGATCAAGACAAAGGAGATGATTGTGGACAACAGGAAAAGGAGGACCGAGCACACCCCCATTCTCATCGACGGGGCTGTAGTGGAGCAGGTTGAGAGCTTCAAGTTCCTTGGCGTCCACATCACCAACAAACTAACATGGTCCAAGCATACCAAGACAGTCGTGAAGAGGGCATGACAAAACCTAATCCCCCTCAGGAGACTGAAAAGATTTGGCATGGGTCCTCAGATCCTCAAAAGGTTTTACAGCTGCACCATCGAGAGCATCCTGACGGGTTGCGTCACTGCCTGGTATGGCAACTGCTCGGCCTCCGACCGCAAGGCACTACAGCGGGTAGTGCGTATGGCCCAGTACATCACTGGGGCCAAGCTTCCTGCCATCCAGGACCTCTGTACCAGGCGGTGTCAGAGGAAGGCCCTAAAAATTGTCAAAGACTCCAGCCACCCTAGTCATAGACTGTTTTCTCTGTTACCTCACGGCAAGCGGTACCGGAGCGCCAAGTCTAGGTCCTAGAGGCTTCTAAACAGCTTCTATCCCCAAGCCATAAGACTCCTGAACAGCTAATGAAATGGCTACTCAGACTATTTGCATTCGGTGCTTGTGACAAATGACATTTTATTTTATTTGATTGTGCACTCCCGATGGCGGCAGATGAATGGCACGACAATGGGCCTCAGGATCTCGTCACGGTATCTTTGTGCATTGAAATTGGGATTCATCCGAGAAGAGCACACTTCTCCAGCGTGCCAGTGGCCATCAAATGTGAGCCACTGCAGTCGGGTCAATATTCCGGTGAGGACGATGAGCATGCAGATGAGCTTCTCTGAGACGGTTTCTGACAGTTTGTGCAGAAATTCTTTGATTGTGCAAACCCACAGTTTCATCAGGTGTCCAGGTGGCTGGTCTCAGACGATCCGGATGTGGAGGTCCTGGGCTGGCATGGTTACACGTGGTCTGCGGTTGTAAGGCCGGTTGGACGTAGTGCCAAATTCTCTAAAAATGAAATTGGAGGGGGCTTATGGTAGCGAAATTAAGATCAAATTATTTGGCAACAGCTCTGATGTACATTCCTGCAGTCAGCATGCCAATTGCACGCTCCCTCAAGGGGCATCTGTGGCATTGGGTTGTTTGACATAACTGCACATGTTAGAATGTTCTTTTATTGCCCCCAGCACAAGGTGCACCTGTGTAATGGTCATGCTGTTTAATCAGTTTCTTGATATGCCACACCTGTCAGGTGGATGGATTATCTTGGCCAATGAGAAATGCTCACTAACAGGGATGTAAACAAATTTGTGCACAAAATATGAGATAAATAAGCTTTTTTGTGCGAATGGAACATTTCTGGGATCTTTTATTTCAGCTCATTAAATATGGGATCAACACTTTACATGTTTATATTTTTATTCAGTATAATTCTTCCTCCCCTCCCTCTTCAACCACCACCCCCAACTGTATAATTTTATTTAACTAGACAAGTCAGTTAAAAACTAATTCTTATTTAAATTGACGGCCTAGGAACAGTGGGTTAACTGCCTTGTTCAGGGGCAGAACGACAGATTTTTCCCTTGTCAGCTCTGGGATTCAATCTAGCAACCTTGTGGTTACTGGCCCAACGCTCTAACCACTAGAATGCCTGCCGCCCCAATGAGCCTGCACGTTAACCTTCTCTCGCTCCCTTTTTCTCTCTCCCTTTCTCTCTCTCTCTCTGTCCTTGTCTGTCCACAGGAACAAACTGTCTAATGATGATCCATGTCATTCCGTGTTATTTTATGACCCATCCTAGACTACTACATTATATTTGACCATTGGATGACTTATTGTTATCTTTTTAGAGAGAGAGAGATGGAGAGAGACACAGAGAGATGGGGAGAGACACAGAACGATGGAGAAAGACACAGTGAGATGGAGAAAGACAGAGAGAGAGATGGGGAGAGACTGGTGAGAGACACAGAGAGATGGAGAGAGATGGAGAAAGACAGAGAGAGATGGGGAGAGACACAGAGAGATGGAGAAAGACAGAAAGAGACACAGGGGAATAGAGAGAGACACAGAAGGGACACAGAGAGATGGAGAAAGACAGAGAGAGATGGAGAGAGACATTGAGATAGAGAAAGACAGAGAGAGATGAGGAGAGACAGAAAGATGGAGAGAGACACAGAGAGATGGAGAGAGATGGAGAAAGACAGAAAGAGACACAGGGGGACAGAGAGAGACACAGAAGGGACACAGAGAGATGGAGAAAGACAGAGAGAGATGGAGAGAGACACAGAGAGACACAGAGAGATGGAGAGAGACAGCGAGAGATGGGAGAGAAACAGATAGATGGAGAGAGACAGAGAGAGATGGGAGAGAAAGATAGATGGAGAGAGCCAGAAAGAGACACAGGGGGGTAGAGAGAGACAGAAGGGACACATAGAGATGGAGAAAGACAGAGAGAGATGGAGAGAGACACAGAGAGACACAGGGAGATAGAGAAAGACAGAGAGAGATGAGGAGAGACAGAAAGATGGAGAGAGACACCGAGAAATGGAGAGAGATGGAGAAAGACAGAGAGAGATGTGGAGAGAAACAGAGAGATGGAGAGAGACAGAAAGAGACACAGGGGAATAGAGAGAGAGAGACACAGAGGGATGGAGAAAAACAGAGAGAGATGGGGAGAGACAGAGAGATGAAGAGAGACACAGAGAGATGGAGAAAGACAGAGAGAGAGACACAGAGGGATGGAGAAAGACAGAGAGAGAGAGACGTACAAGACAGTTACTTTTCATATTATTCTCCCTGGCTGGTTGAAGCCTCTTGTTAGATTCTGGTCTCCACGACAACAGCCTGCTGCTCTGAGGAACCATGGTTAGCGTTGGCATGGTAACCAACAATCTCAGTCCGCTCTGGAGTTTGGGCAGAAGACAGAATCATGAACAAAATGGATTACAAGAGAACTTCATATATTACACAGCATTTATTTGCATTTATTTCAAAGATTATACTGTATTTTCTTTACAACCACTGCAATTATAATGTGGTACTATAGTTAGGGACAACACATTCCTGTAAAGTGGCACATCAAATTATATGAACAAATATTCAACCTATTTTGGCACACTTCATCTTTAAATAGTATTTATTTTCTTACTTTACCAAAGACGATCCTGTATATCTTACAAGCAGAGCCGTTAGTTGGAAAACGCTTTCTTGCAGTGGCTACAGTGATAGATAGGTAGACGACTGCCTAGTTGTGCTGTGCATTAGAGAGGGTCTTCTGTGCAATGGCAGTTGGCAGAGATTCTGCAAGCTGTAAATCATGTGGGAAGCCGCAGGAAGTGAGAGCTCAGATGTGTGGGTGGGTGCTGCAAGCTGCACATGGTGCAACAACAAGCTATCAGAAAGAGCAAACTTTAAAAACAACACTTAACAGGGTCTTTAAATCCTGTTTCAATTAACTCTTTAAAAACAACACTTAACAGGGTCTTTGAATCCTGTTTCAATTAACTCTTTAAAAACAACACTTAACAGGGTCTTTGAATCCTGTTTCAATTAACTCTTTAAAAACAACTCTAAATAATATTTGAATCCGGTGTGAATTCAAGTCCAAACTATCATATAAAAATTGACATCAGAATCTTTACCACACACCTTCTGAGTTATGACATTGGGCAGTTTGGTTTTCGCCTAATCAAATTAAATTGTATTTGTCACATGCGCCGTGAAATGCTGACTTACAAGCCCTGAACCAACAAGAAATAGTTAATATTTACCAAATAAACTAAAGCAAAAAATTAAATAAAAAGTAACCCAATAAAATAACAATAACGATGTGGAGACTATATACAGGGGGTACCGGTACAGAGTCAATGTGGAGGCTATATACAGGGGGTACCGGTACCGAGTCAATGTGGAGGCTATATACAGGGGGTACCGGTACCGAGTCAATGTGGAGGCTATATACAGGGGGTACCGGTACAGAGTCAATGTGGAGGCTATATACAGGGGGTACCGGTACCGAGTCAATGTGGAGGCTATATACAGGGGG
>QNTS01016173.1:5104-22628 GCA_003317085.1 Hucho hucho
TTAAATCAAATCAAATCAAATCAAATCAAATCAAATCAAATTTTATTTGTCACATACACATGGTTAGCAGATGTTAATGCGAGTGTAGCGAAATGCTTGTGCTTCTAGTTCCGACCATGCAGTAGTATCTAACAAGTAATCTAACAAATTCACAACAACTACCTTATACACACAAGAGTAAAGGAATGAATACGAGTATGTACATATAAATATATGGATGAGCGATGGCTGACCGGCATAGGCAAGATGCAGTAGATGGTATGGAGTACAGTATATACACATATATATATATGAGATGAGTAATGTAGGATATGTAAACATTATATAAATGGCATTGTTTAAAGTGGCTAGTGATACATTATTTCATCCAATTATAATTATTAAAGTGGCTAGAGATTTGGGTCGATGGCCGAACGGCATAGGCAAGATACAGTAGATGGTTTAGAGTACAGTGTATACATTTGATATGAGTATGTCGGATACGTAAACATTATATACAAAATTGTTTAAAGTGGCTAGTGATACATTTAGAATAGTCTTAGAATAGGATCAGGCTCCCCGCTGTCCATTCATCATGATCTAAAATGCAAAACCGATCCTAGATCAGGACTCCTACTGAGAAGAAAAACTATGCGTTTTCTGAATCCCATGGTGTCCCATGACTCTCTTCAGCCAGGTTATTGATGAAGGCAGGGTAAGTAGCTCAG
The DNA here is from genome assembly GCA_003317085.1 of Hucho hucho. Taxonomy (NCBI): domain Eukaryota; kingdom Metazoa; phylum Chordata; class Actinopteri; order Salmoniformes; family Salmonidae; genus Hucho; species Hucho hucho. The sequence continues at coordinate 5,812 of QNTS01016173.1, forward strand.
TCCCCGGTGCATCAGGCTTTAGGCCTTTGTTTTCCCATTTCATCTAAATCCTTAATGGGTTTATTGGATCAGTTAGGCCTTCGTTAAAAGTGGTCAGTAACTGATGATTTAGCCCAGCTTCAGACCAGACACAGCCTTATTTATATGGGTGATAGACAGAGAGGGGTAGTGGTAGTGTAGCCTGATCCCAGATCAGTTTGTGCTGTAGTGAAAATGACCATAAGAGTTGGCTATACAGCACAAACAGATCTGGGACCAGGCTAGTGCTACAGCACTTATAGCAGACGTAGGAGTACAGTAGTGCTTGTGTCTTCCTACTGTATAGAATACAATTGAGTATCCTGTAATGACAACGACAGTAATAGTTGACTGTACAGCACAAACTGATCTGGGACCAGTACAGTAGTTGTTGAGTTATGCTACTCTATAGAGTACAGTACAGTTTGTCTTCTACCATAGAGTACATGTAGTCTTGTGTGATTGGATTGCGGCTCTGGCTGGGAGTGCACAGTGGGCTCTGTGAGGACGAGGCTGCAAGCCTGGAGGGCAGGTCCTGTGGCAGTGTCACTGGCGAACATGAAAGGCCTGTGGATGAGCGTGACGCCTCTCCCGCTTCCCTCGCTCTAAACTTAATAAAGCATGCTGCTCCCTGCAGTGCACAGCTGAGAGACAGCACACACACACACACACACTATCTTGTAGGAGAAACAGAGCGTGAAGCAATCTCCTCTGTGCCCTCCCAGACAGTATTGGGTTTGTTGGGGACCATCTTCTGCTCCTGTTTGCTGAAAGTCCTATTTGCTGAAAGTGCAAAGGTTGTGTCACCTTGGTTTCAGAGAGGGGAGGCACGGGGGAAATGATGCGGGACAGGCTTTTCTTATTGGCTGATTGGTTTTAAAGTAACCATCCAATCTCAGAGAACAGTGGACTATTACGTGTTATTGTAATGGCTGGCTGGAGGAACATGCTCTGACTGCTGGGAGAGGTGTTTCAGCAGAAAGAAAGACAGGGGAAATTGTTCACTCCTGTCCTCTCTATACATAGTGGACTGTTAATGTGACTGACTGGGCACTCCAGAATGTGAAGTTTATAGAGTCATTTACCCGTGTCCACTACTACATCTAGTCCAAGTAGTGTTTGTGTTTGGTACAGGATTATCGAACGCACAAATGCACTCCAACCAGTGTTATTCAAACACTATAGCGAAAGTACACATGAGAAGAAATAGCTATTCTTTCAGATATAACTCTATAACTTTAGTAACCTTGAGGCATGGAACATTTTAAATGTAATTCACCAGAGCTTGACTGGCAGCACCCTTATCTGTCTTTCCCTCTACTAGTTCCCACTTTTCAAAAGCGAAACACTTTGTAGTCGTATTTGGACAGGCTTTCACCACCACCTTCATGCACCCGTCTTGACAACCACAGAACCCGCCGCTGACGTGAATCACATCCTCATTTCTGTTACAATTGCCGTTCATCACAAGCCTCTATCAAAAAGCTATCATCAGACATCATCAAATGGATGAACACTATCGTAACATGAAAAGACTCAACACTCAACATGAAAATAGATACTTTTTTCTCAAGTATGGAGTCTTTTACATGTATCCTTTATCAGGAGACAACGTTTTCATTATCAATGCATTAGCTAATGTTTGTCTTGCGTCAATAGCTTTTTGTTGTTGAGGTATGAAGGGCTCTAGTGGTGCAGCGGTCCTGTCCTGTACTTCCTAGACGTCATTTAGGTAAATCATCTACTGTTGTGCTGTGTTTGGGCTGGTTTTAGTGCTTTGGTGTGTGTGCGTGTTCAAATGTGTGTGTCTGTACACTCTGCCACTAAAGTGAGCCAAATGAGATTAAGCCAATTCTAGGGGAGAGCTGGCTTATTGTACCCACTCCCCCGCTCTCTCTCGTCATCTTAATCATTTGCATTGAAGAGTACCCTCTGAATAGCAAATAGTGCTTTCCGATTTAAATACGTTTTCACAGGGAAGTGGGTTGGAGAATTGTGAAAGTCTGCAGTGGGTTCAGTGGGTTCCTTCTCCTTTCGATGCATTAAGGAGCCTGCAAGAGAAATGGTTTAGATTCTACTAATGCGTACAAGCCCAGACATGTCCTTAATCTGTGTTTAGTTGTTCCGTTGCTTTTAAACATTCTGATCAGTGCCTCTTGGTCCTATTATGTCCGTCGAATTTCAATCTGAGCGGAGGGAGAATCTCTATAACTAGCTGGTATGATCCGCCAAACCACAGAGGGTAGCTAGGCCCACAGTACCTAGTGATCTCAGTCAGACACTTCTATCTTTCCTAGATCTTTCTCTATTTGTGTCTGTCTGTCTGTGGGTCTCTCTCTCTCTCTCTCATTCATGTGTCAATCCTATCTTTCTGCCTTTTCCTCCAGTCAAATGAGGCTGTGTGTGTTTCAGTTAAGGGGGTCCTGTGGCCCAGCCTGGCCCTGATTGGGCCCTGTGATGCAGCACTAAAATACCCCCTACACAGCTCTGACTTTTTCCACTAAATGAGGAGAGGCAATGGGGTAGAATGGAGGAGCCGGTCAGGCATGCTCATCTCTCATCGTGGTCTTCAGGCCTCTGTTTCATCAGAGTGCAAACAAACATCAACAGACGGGCCAAAGGAGAGGCTATGGCAGAGAGTTTAGTCTGCATATTTTGGATGTGTAGGTGGGGGGTTCTGTATGTGTGTGTCATGTGGCAGGGTTCTGTGTGTTTGTGTGTGTGAGAGGTGTGAGAGGTGGGAGGGGTGGTGTGGGGTATGTGTTTGTGCGTGTGTTTGTGTGTGTGTAGGTTCTCTGTATGTTCATGTATATTTGTGTGTGTGTGGTTCTGTCTATGCTCCAGTGCAGGAACATACAGAAAACCCATGTATGAAACTGAATAAGCTCAGGCTTTGGTATTGACCATATGCTGTGCAGGTCAGTGTTGACACTACAACACTGTGGGTTGTCTCTCCCGTATTTGCCTGGTGTCCTATTAATGCTTTGTACATGACCATAAGCACAAACCCTGGGTCAAATGGAACCAGACCTGGGTTCAAATACTATTTGCATTTGCTTTAGCCTGTCAGAGGGTGTGGTTTGCAGTTTTGCCAGTATTTTATTGGTTCCATTGCATCAGGCAAGCTCAATCAAGCCAAGCTAAAGTATTTGAAAGAATTTCAAATAGTGTTTGAACCCAGGTCTGAATGGAACCAGTGCGCTAAGCAAGGCACAGGATCGTACTTTAAACAAACAGGAGTGCGTAAGAGTTTTATTTCCAATCGCCTGGTCTAATCAAGCTTGTGCTTTCTGATTAATCCACGTTGATATGATTCCACACCACTATCGGTCACATGACAGCTAGGTAATGACAAGGCCCTGACTCTAGTGCTGACTAATCAATGTTGTGTTAATGAAAGACACATCAACACATTAACCATCCACATCAGTGTGTTTTATCAGTATGTTTCAGTGCAACACATTAACCATCCACATCAGTGTGTTTAATCTGTATGTTTCAGTGCAACACATTAACCATCCACATCAGTGTGTTTTATCAGTATGTTTCAGTGCAACACATTAACCATCCACATCAGTGTGTTTCAATGCAACTCATTAACCATCCACATCAGTATGTTTCAGGGCAACACATTAACCATCCACATCAGCGTTTCAGTGCAACACATTAACCATCCACATCAGCGTTTCAGTGCAACACATTAACCATCCACATCAGTGTGTTTCAATGCAACACATTAACCATCCACATCAGTATGTTTCAGTGCAACACATTAACCATCCACATCAGTATGTTTCAGTGCAACACATTAACCATCCACATCAGCGTTTCAGTGTAGTTCATGGGTTCTGATAAGGCTGTTGTCTCCAAGGTTTGGGGAGAATTGGTTCAAACCATTTCACCACCCTCTGTGCCACAACAAGGCCCCATACAGAGCAGTCGTGTGTACTATGAAAGGATTGTGGCTTTCACTAATTGTGGCCTCTTTCAGTGAGAGTAGTAGACAGGTGTACACACGTCATTAGAGACTGCCATTCCCTCACTCGTTTATTCTCTCAATCCTGTCAATACCCAACACAAAGACACCTCTTTCGAATATCAGCTGTACAATAGGAACCAACAGCTGAACAACACAACCCATACAGATGATTCTATCTTCATAATCCCAGGGGGTTACAGGCAGCTACAGTATGCTTACTGCCTCCCTCAGTTTTTGCAGGCACAAATCCAGACTGCATGTTGTGCCAGAGTAAAACCTTGACACTTGACACACAGCGGCTGTAAACCCAAGGGGGAATTATGGGGGCATTATCGAGGCATTGTTTTTTTTGGACTCCCCGGCCTAAAAAAAAAGCTTTTCTGCAGCTCATTTTAGCCTGAAGAGCTGCTCTGGTGGACTCTGCTAGTCTGTGTGAGGCTCAGAGAAGATGGAGAAGCGTCGCCTTAATCCCTAAAAGCCCATCTGGTGTGTGTGTGTGAGAGTGTACACGGTGTGTGTGTGTGTGTGTGTGTGTGTGTAGAGGGGGAGGGTGTGTGGGATATGAGTAGATGTCACACTGCCCTCATTCACAACTGCTGATGTTTAAATCCCCTGGTCGGCTCGCTCTCTCTCTCTCTCTCTCTCTCTCTCTCTCTCTCTCTCCAGCCTGCTCCACCACCAGCACTGTTAGTGTTGTTATTGTTTTATTCCTCCCCTCCTCTCTTCCCCGCCTCCTCCTCTTCTCCTCTGCATTAATAATCCACCCCTACCATGTATTCCTTGGGCCTGGAGCTATTGTAATACGCTCCTCTTGACACCGTTCTCTCCCCCGTCGCCCCTCCTCCTCTCTTTGTCCTCCCTTCCTCTTCTCCTCTCTGCTGTCACTCCACTTCTATTTGTTCCATGTTTTAATGGCCCTCCTCTTCAGCCCCCACAGCCTCGCTAAATGTGGATGTGTTTTTTTTTTGGCACGGCGCCTCCAAAACTTTACCCGACTTGTGTGAGATTGGCGCTGTCGCTCGGTGTTATCATGACGGAGCGAGGGATGAGGGAGGAGTGATGAAGAGAGTTACGAGGGTGTGAGAAGGGAGTCCCATCAGGATGGGTGGCTACTGATGCGCCCCACGCAGCTGCCAAACTCTCTCTGGTGCTCGGTGGAGAATGGCATCCCTGAGCTGTAGCGTTCTATGTGGGATGGTTGGGCACCGCCGGTGACAGTGATGGTGCACAAACAGTGTTAGTTGTGTACAGAGGCTATTTTTCTCACTGCGGTTTTACATCAGGGAAGTCAATTATTTCATTTCAATATTCAGTGTAGTCTATCCTGTCCAGTCATGTGCCACGCATTTCCGCTTGTGTTTTGTGTTGCCTTTTCCTCTCTCCCTCTCATCCCCACCTCTCACTTTTTATTTCTCTCAGGCCTGTGTTTTTGTTGTTATTGCACACAGCTATACCCAGTAGGCTGCTAATGCAGTATTAAAACTGTTGTTGTTGGTGTGTGTGTGTGTGTGTGTGCGTGTGTGCGTGTGCGCGTGTGCATGTGCGCGTGTGTGTGTACCACTGATGCTGTTATAGGCTACGTGTGTTTCTGCATGTCACTCTTTTTGCCTTTGAAGCTAAATGAACGAACAAGGACCTCATCTTGTAAAGAGCCCATCTCCACGACTGTCTTAGCAGTATTCATTCTCCTATCTATCACGATGGAGTGAAAGATTACGGACCGCTGATTAATTTGAGTCAATCCGGGAACGAGGGAAGATTCCGGGTTAAACGAGAGGGGACGGCAGTGAGCTAAGCATCTGGGATTATCCCTACTTATCCCTATGGGGTAATAAAACAGTCTGGTGAGTGGCAATCCTCTTCCCATCCGTACCAGATTTCCGTCACGTTGATGTGTGATGTCGTGTTTGGGGGCACTGTCCTCCATTGAGGGCTTTGGTAAACTGCAACTTGCCGGATAGGATCAGCTTTCCTTGCCTCAATCCTAACCTTAACCATTAATGGACAACATGCAAAACTTACCTGAGGTGAAGTCTTGAGAAATCTTCTGAAGACTTGTGTCTGATGTTGTGTTGAGTGTTACCTTTAAGGGCTGGTGACAGGCTTTAGGGGGAGGGAGGGAGAGAGGGAGAGAGAGAGAGAGAGAGAGAGAGAGAGAGAGAGAGAGAGACTTCTCAGTAAACACAACCAGCCATAGGCTGTGTGTGTGGCTTTAGATGTATTTAGCCTGTAAGTCATGCAACGCATGTAGACGTCTTTAATTACCCAAATCACCCAATTATATCAGAAAACTGTCATACTTCTGTGGATGGAAAGCTACAGTGTGTGTGTGTGCGCGTTCCTGTGTGTGTGTGCACGTGCGTGCATGTGAGAGTGGATGTGTTTGGGTCTGCAGTGTTACCCAGTTGTGAAGCTGTCAGCACCATCTGGTGTGGGACATGCTGAGGACAGTTTCCTCATCGTTACCTAGTTATACCTGTTCTGTCAAAGAAACCATTCAATAGAACAAGAGGTAAATCTGCCGTATTTCACACTCCTACATAGTTATTATTAACGTGTTCATCACATTGGCTTCTGTTAGACTAAAACATGTAGTAAAATATTTATTCAGTTAGGTAACAGTGCTGAAAAGACTCAAATATATTGATAATAGTGATTATTCCCAAATTGATTACTCAAAATTCTGGCTCCCGAATACACTGGTATTCCATCAGGTGAATATAGTTTCCTACTCACAGACACATACATGCACACATACACAAAGTACCCACAGTACACACACATGCACACACACACTCATAATCCTGACCTCTTTAAAATACCATTTTAATTGCTCTCATTATCTTCCTACCAATGTGGAATAATTTCATAGAATCTCTTTAATGAGTCCCAATATCATCTGCAACAACAGTGGGACTATTTAACAGGATCATCTCTTCCCCTCTGCCTTCTCTCCTCTTCTCCTCCTTTTCCCTCTCTCTTCCTCAGATAAGACCTTATCATTCTCTTTCTCCAATGGGCCTTAGCTGTTGGCATCTGTGGCTCCGATCCACGCGCCTCTACCTTTGATCCTCTCCCCTCCTCCTCTCCCCTCCTCTCCTCCTCTCCCCTCCTCTCTCCTCCCCGAACACTTTTCTTCTTCCATGGGAGTTTGTACTGTACCTAGGGGTGTGAAACTTTGTGCCTGCTCTTATCGACTGTTTGTGGTTGGGAGAGTGGGGAGAAGAGGGGGGTGAACAACGTTTAATGAACCAGCGGTGTAATCGTTCTCTCTCAGCCCGCCTCGATTATCAGGCAGGGTGTAGACTACAATACCCCAGCGGAGTGCACATGGGAATGCTAACCGGAGGGAGGGAGACGGAGGGAGGTATATACCACAAAACACAAGAGAGGGAGAGAGAGGTGTTCTGTATCTCTCTGCTTGAGGAGTGCAGGAAATGGCTTGTTGTCCTTGGTGTTCCTCCTTCCTTGTTGCTTTACGGGTGACTGACAGAGGGGGAAATCATGCTGAAGACTGAGGAGTCTGGAGGTCGCAGAGGTTAAGAACCAATGAGTGGCACTCGGTAATGGGAGAGATCTGTGTGTGCATGAAGGTGTGTGTGTTTGTGTGAGTGTGTATGTGTGGGTTCTTGTGCGTGTGTATGCTCCTATGTGTGTCTTGGGGGATGATCGAAAAAAGAGGGGAGGGCCGGGGTGGGGGGGGAGAGAATCGATGTGATGATTGAATGACTGGTTCGTCATCTCTCAGCGCTGTTCCTGAGCCCAGTAATTACCTGGGTGGAATAGGCCACCCTTCCAGATCACATATCCCATTCCCCTATGGGAGTGACAGGGAAAGGGCCAGGGCCAGCAGAGTGTGTCTGCTGGGGCGGGAATGTGTGGTGGCTGACAGGCACACATCTGCCGCTGTAGAGGCAGTAGTCTCTATCTGTCCCTCTCTTTCATCCCCCATACACAATCCCTGCCCTAACCATAACAGATAACCTCACATTAACCATTCTACTGAAGGTAGCTAAGAGAGACAGCCAGCTTTGGTCTGTTTTAGAGTCTGGTTGACAGTGTGGGTCTTGAGAGCACAACATGTTTGAGTCTGTTTTGTTTATTTATATATATATTTTATTTATTTACTAGGCAAGTCAATATAGATCAAATTCATACTTACAATAACATTTCGGTTACTGGCCCAATGCTCTAACCACTAGGCTACCTGCCGCCCCTTTTTATGCAATGTCTGTCTGTCTGTCTATCCGTTTGTCTCCTACTGTTGCATGGTTTATGTATGCACTGTGAGGGCTGTATGTCTCTATATCTGCAGGGGATCATGCAGTACCTGTATATGTGCATATAAATTAGTTGCCAGATGTGAAGTTGGCTGCTCGGATTTTCCAGCCTGACTAGCGCAGGTCTCTGTTCCGTGTGATCAGTGTTCTTTCGCTGCAGGGAGGGGTTGGGAGGGAAGTCACACAGGTTTAGCATGGAGAAAGGGACAGCATCAACAGCTTATTTCCCCTGTGTCTTCAACCCTCCTATACCATCCATGTATAGTAATATCTTACTCAGGGAGGGAGGTTGTGTGTGTGGGGTGGGGGGCTGCGGAGGGGGTGGTGGTGTGTGAGATCAAGAGAGAAAGTGAGAGAGAGAGGGGGAGAGTGTGTGTGCTTGTGTATCACACTGTATGCATAATATCTTACTTTGTGTGTGTGTGTGTGTGTGTGTGTGTGTGTGTGTGCCTGCCTGTGCGCCTCTGTATGTATGATGTGTCACCCAGCCTCCTCTATTCTGTATCTCTGATAGCTCTATGATTTCCATATTCACTGTGTGTAGTACAGTCAGAACAGGAAGAGATCAATGACCCTCACTTTGATCTGGGTTGTGGTCATCGAAGGAAGAAAAAGCCTATCAAACACAGATTTGGAATCAGTATTGCACCACTCAATGGAACAGGGTGAAGTTGTACCAAGCAACAGGGCGTAGACACTGATCTTGGGTCAGTTTTTAATTTCCCCCACTAATGGGTAAGGTTAGGATTGGGGCAGGGGATGCTGTTCCTTAGATCTTTACTAGGGGGAACTTCACCCCAGAGCAGTGGGCTCGCTTCATCACTCTGTGAAGATGAAAAGATCTTAAATAAAGGATGAATACAAAAAAGAAATCACAAAGGAAAAGCTATGTTCCTCATTTCATAAAGGCCAGAAACACACTATCCTCATGGGGACCTAAAATGTATTTCCATTCAGAATCCTGTTTTCACTAACCCTTACCATAACGCTAACCTTAACCCGTAACCCAAACCCTAAACCCAACTCATAACCCTAAACCTAGCCACTAACCCCTGACCCTAACCCTAAACCTAACCACTAAGCTTAAAGTGTATTTCCATTCAGAATCCTATTTTCCCTTATGCTTATCCTTACCATAACGCTAACCTTAACCCGTAACCCAAACCCAAACCCTACACCCTGAACCCTAAACCCAACTCATAACCCTAAACCTAACAACTAACCCCTAACCCTAACCCTAATTGTAACCCTAAACCTAACCACTAAGCTTAAAATGTCCTCATGGGGACGTGGGAAATGTCACCGCAAGGGAGCATTTTCCTTGTTTTATTGTCCTTGTGTGGACTTTTGGGGATTTAGGTCCCCATTTAGGTCCCCCCCCCCCCACACACACACACAGATACCCACTGACATTGGATTACACGAAGCCACTCTGGCTTGAGAGAGACCAGATTGTGTCTGTGACGTAGGCTGCGATATACGCTGCACCACCGTCGCTAAACCCACAGAAAGTCAATTCACATTTACATCCATTACTGCCTGTTTATTCATAGAGCACTGTCACGTAGGGCCTGAGTCACATGATAGATGGAGCTGGTGCACATTACAAAGACATGGACGCTGCAAAAGCAATAGGATCTATTAGCTTTGGCTGGATCCCAAATGGCACCCAATTTAGTGTACTGCAGTTGACCAGAGCCCTGTCAAAAGTAGTGCACTATATGGAATAGGTTGCCATTTGGGACGCAGATTTTTATAAAGCGAGTGGCCTGAATATGAGCCTACAATGCTAGCAGGACCTAGTCAAGTCAAGAATCTCAAGATGTTTTTGAATGGTTTTGAGTGGTCTATAATTTTCACTATAGCCTTTATTTTCCCTCTGGCCTCTATGGTATGATAGATATGAGTGACAGCTAGTGACCAGAAGAAACAGAGGAGGAGTCTGTGTCTGCGTGCTAGTTGTGTGTTAGATCCGTGTCACTGTGGGCAGGTGTCCTGCAAGGTGTGTGTCTGCCTGCACGTGTATATGTGTGTGTATGAACCTAATACCTTGGCATGTTAGATCTGTGTCACTCACCGGGGGCATGTGTCCTTCATAAAGTGCTAGGCGTGTAACGGGCAGAATCAGGCATGCGTGGGCGCGTTGCCTAGACGACCCTAGTGCTCATTGATTTGGCATCCTTTGGCTGGGCCGACCCAGGCCGAGGAGGTGAGGCGCTGGGCTGGGTTTCCAGGGAAGCCAGTGGTGGGCACTCGGTCCTGGAGCTCCTGTATTATTCATAGGGAGTAAACGAGGCGTTGAGGACAGAGGAGAGATGGAGGAGAGGTAGAGGAGAGGTAGAGGTGGAACAGGAGGGGAGGAGGAGAAGGTTGGGTTACCTCCATGGGTGAGAGCAGTCAGTCGTTATATGGGCTGTGGTGACTCACACTGTTCTCAGAGGGAGGTGTGTATGCACGCTCACATGAGCGTAAACAGTCATACATGTCTGGGGTCTGTACATACACAGTACAGCCCCCCCCACCCCACATGCACACAAACACCCTTCCACCCGAGCAAGCACAACTCACCCTGCCTTCCATTTATTGTTGTTTTTTACGATCAGTAAATTCACTCAAGCGTTTCCCTTGCTTGTCACTTCATGTCCCCCCTCTGGCTATGTAAAGTGCCTTGCTGACCCTCCTGTGATAGGGATCTGTTTAATGGCTTATGGGCTGTGTCTAAAATGAAACCCTATTCCCATTATAGTGCACTACTTTTGACAGGGCCTGATAGGGTTCTGGTCAAAAGTAGGGCACTAATGTATATAGGGAATAGGGTGCCATTTGGGATGCTGCTATGTTGTCTACTCCTTCTCTCTTCTCCTCCCCAGACAGTCATTTAAAGCACTGTAAGTCACACTGGAGGGCCAAGGAGGACCAGGGTCAGGGGGCAGGCAGGCTAGAGCCCAGGGCCCCTGACCACCTCTAACTCAGTAAAGATGAATTGTGGTGACTGACTGGGCATCTATTTTAACTCATAAATGGGTCTGCGGAGACTGGAAATATTGTTTGTTTTCAAGCGCAGGGCTCTGTGTGTGTTTGTGTGGCCCCTTGTGTGCAGTCTGAACCACCTCTTGGCTTGGCTATAGAAGTAATAGCAAATACCCATGATGAAGGTGTTTGTTTGTAAGGTGCATATGTGTGTTCGCCCTGCAGTCATTCTGTGTAGTGCTAGCCATCTATTTTTGCCTTGTATTTTTGTATTCCTTTGTGCTGTGTATCCCCACCTCCCAGCAATATCGGGTCTACAGATCCACAGCCCTTACAGATACACAGCCCTTACAGATCCACAGCCCTTACAGATCCACAGCCCTTACAGATCCACAGCCCTTACAGATCCACAGCCCTTACAGATCCACAGCCCTTACAGATCCACAGCCCTTACAGATCCACAGCCTTTACAGATCCACAGCCTTTACAGATCCACAGCCTTTACAGATCCACAGCCCTTACAGATCCACAGCCCTACAGATCCACAGCCCAACAGATCCACAGCCCTACAGAGCTACAGCCCTACTGATCCACAGCCATACAGGTCCACAGCTCTTTAGACCCACAGCCCTATAGATCCACAGCCATACAGATCCACAGCCCTATAGACCCACAGCCCTACAGACCCACACCCCCACAGACCCACACCCCTACAGATCCACAGCCCTACAGATCCACAGCCCTACTCCATGGGTAGTGAAGGGACTTGCCTCTATACAATATTTCTATCATTGGCTTTTGTGACAGTTCTCTGTGACTTAAAGTGCCTTAGGCAGAGTCAGTGTCACAGCATCACTCACCCGCTCCTAAATTACCCATAGTGCCGCAGCATGTGACAGTTAGCCCTGCACCTCCCCTCCTGCCACACCCCCTTGCCAAAAAAGCAGTCCCTACGTCCCGCCATATAATTCTTTTGACATCTTTATCTCCCTCCCATTAAAGGGGAGTTAAATCATATGACGCCATCTTGTGAGCCATATTTGTATTATTTATGGACCCTGTTATACCCATCTGCTCAGGCAGGTCATCTTTTATTTGGAGTTTATTGATTCCTCTATGGCGATGCTTACCAGAAAACTTTACCAGGGACGATACTTCTCTCCCCTTCTTTCCTCTCATTTTCTATTTTTCTCATTTTCCCATTTGTTACAGTACATCTATTTATCTAACCATCTATAGTCTCTTCTCTCTCTTTCTTTATGCCTTTCACTTACATGAGCTCTCCTACCATCCTTTTTTTTCTGTGAAGGATATTTTGTTTCTCTCCTGTGACTTTCTCTCTTTCACAACTTTCTTAGAACATTTTGAAGCACATTCTTTATATGTGTCTTGAGGTGAAATGAAAAAGCTGATGACGCCAGGCTAGTCTTTATTCTTCATTTCCAAGGACCCCTCTGCCTGCCTCCGAAGAGGGCCCTGGCGTCGAGGCCTACTCTGACGTGCCTGAAATAAATTATTTGTGTGGGTCATCCCGTTAGTGTCCTTCAGTGTGCTCTTCCAATTGTCACAAGCACACACACACACACACACACATTTTCTCTTTATCCTGCCCGGGAATCAAAGAAAAGTATTTTAGTGTCAGAGTCACAGGATGATGTGGACCTTGATTAACATTGGGAGGTCTGGATTCATGTAAGATTCAATTTAAAAGCTAGTGGTCACTAGAGAGAGATCTCTCTCCCTCTCCCTATTTTCCTCTCTCTTTCTCTCTCTATCTCCTCGCTCGAAAACGCTTGTGTGCCCAGACCAGGGGTGATGCTAATGGGAAAAATAAATTATGAATGTAAATCATTTTTCCTCTTCAGTTTGCTAGCAGAGAGAGGGATAAGGGGATGTCTTTGGCTGAAGGCGTGAGCGCGAGGCGACTGAAGAGGGCCTGTTCTCTGTCTTTTCCACGCTTGTCAATATGTTTTTCACCGGATCAAATCAATGCGAACTCAATCCACGAGCCCAGCCAATGAGGGCCTGATGTGAATACTGATGCGCCTTGATACGTTATTGCCCTGCACTTAGATGAACAGAAAAAGACAGAAACAGAGAGAGAGATAATGAAAGAAAGAGGAAAAAGAAATTAGAGAGAAAAATCCCATAGTGACTTTCAGGCCACAAAGCAGAGCTTCTTTCTCCTGTTGTTTCACATCCAATCAATGTCCTGTCAGTCAGTCCTGTCCCTCAGGATCAATCTGATTCATGTTATTGGCTACAGCCATAATTCTCAACATTTGACATTGACAGGAGGAGGTATCATACTGTATGGGAGAGATGACCTGGATTAATGAAAATGGGTGAATGGTTAGGAGGCACGTTAGCTTCCCTAATGTCAACACCTTTGAACTCTAGTACCACACAAACATCCATATCTTTTTACCACCACTTAGATCCTGCATCTACTGCTGTCAGATATCCATTTGTCGTCACTACCACAAACGCTGAGCGACATCCAGAGTCATCCAGGGTAACACAAGGAGACAGAACACATATTTATCAGGGCCAAGCCTGTTTGCCAAGCCTGTTTATCTGTGATAAAATACAGAATGTTGCCTGGGAATACCTCCTCTCCGCTTGCTAAGTCAAATAAAGAACACAGGCAGGAGCAAAAACACCTACTGTCGCCAGGTAGATTAATAACAAAACAGGGGCATCCCATCCCCCCTCTGGTTTGGATATGACACAATAATAAGAGCTTATTATCATTGATGCAAGGAACAACGCTGGGGACGAGAAGCAGGTACAGGGAGTGAACATTTAATTACCAACGGACATGGAAGGACGGCGTCTGGACAGGAACACACAAAGAAACAGACAGATATAGGAGGGGCAGTCAACATTGTGATGGAGTCCGGGTGGGTCCAATGAAGCGTAGGTGCGCGTTACGATGGTGACAGGTGTGCATAATGATAGGCAGTCTGGCGCCCTCGAGCGCCAGAGAGGGAGAGCGGGAGCAGGCGTGGCCATCGGGCTTTCATTACATGAAAAAAAAGATAATTGTTGTTAATTCACTGGGCAGTTGATGCTTACATTCCTGCTCACTTTTGTTCTGAGATTACCTCAGCTACTGCGTAGATTTTACTGCTATTTCAGATAAAAACTCAGTAAAACAAGTCTTTAATATAAGGAAAATGCCTATATGCTATTATGATTTTTACTGTAGGAGCGTTGGCCTCATCAAGACAATTCTGTTTACACGGCCCTGCTTGGAGGGGGTCAACTGTCGGGCAAGTGTGTGCGAAACAGTTTCCCCCCTAGCAGGGCCGTGTAAACACAATTGTCTCGTTGCAGTAAAAGGTCTATTCTCATTATTTTATTTTTTTATACCTCTCGCGAAACTCCTTCAACTCTCGTCACTTTAAAAACTCTCTTAATTATTTTTTTTATATATATATATATTTTTTCATTTCACATTTATTTAACCAGGTAGGCAAGTTGAGACAAGTTCTCATTTACAACTGCGACCTGGCCAAGATAAAGCAAAGCAGTTCGACACATACAACAACACAGAGTTACACATGGAATAAGCAAACACACAGTCAATAATACTACAGGTGTGTGCTGCTATGGTGACCAGCGAGCTGAGATAAGGCGGGGCTTTACCTAGCAGGGACTTGTAGATGACCTGGAGCCAGTGGGTATGGCGACGAGTGTAAAGCGAGGTCCAGCCAACGAGAGTGTACAGGTCGCATATGGTATATGGGGCCTTGGTGACAAAACGGATGGCACTGTGATAGACTGCATCCAATTTGTTGAGTATAGTATTGGAGGCTATTTTGTAAATGGCATCACCAAAGTCAAGGATCGGTAGGATGGTCAGTTTTACGAGGGTATGTTTGGCAGCATGAGTGAAGGATGCTTTGTTGCGAAATAGGAAGCCAATTCTAGATTTAATTTTGGATTGAAGATGTTTGATGTGAGTCTGGAAGGAGAGTTTACAGTCTAACCAGACACCTAGGTATTTGTAGTTGTCCACAAAATCTAAGACCGAACCGTCCAGAGTAGTGATGCTGGACGGGCGGGCGGGTGCAGGCAGCGATCGGTTGAAGAGCATGCATTTAGTTTTACTTGCGTTTAAGAGCAGTTGGAGGCCACGGAAGGAGAGTTGTATGGCATTGAAGCTCGTCTGGAGGGTAGTTAACACAGTGTCCAAAGAAGGGCCAGAAGCATACAGAATGGTGTCATCTGCGTAAAGGTGGATCAGAGACTCACCAGCAGCAAGAGCGACATCATTGATGTATACAGAGAAGAGAGTTGGCCCAAGAATTGAACCCTGTGGCACCCCCATAGACTGCTAGAGGCCTGGACAACAGGCCCTCCGATTTGACACACTGAACTCTATCGGAGAAGTAGTTGGTGAACCATGCGAGGCAATTATTTGAGAAACCAAGGCTGTCGAGTCTGCCGATAAGGATGTGGTGATTGACAGAGTCGAAAGCCTTGGCCAGATCAATGAAAACCGCTGCACAGTAATGTCTCTTATCGATGGCGGTTATGATGTCGTTTAGGACTTTGAGCATGGCTGAGGTGCACCCATGCCCAGCTCTGAAACCAGATTGCATAGCGGACAAGGTACGGTGGGATTTGAAATGGTTGGTAATCTGTTTGTTAACTTGGCTTTCAAAGACCTTAGAAAGGCAGGGTAGGATAGATATTGGTCTGTAGCAGTTTGGGTCAAGAGTGTCTCCCCCTTTGAAGAGGGGGATGACCGCAGCTGCTTTCCAGTCTTTGGGAATCTCAGAAGACAGGAAAGAGAGGTTGAACAGGCTAGTAATAGGGGTTGCAACAATTTCGGCAGATAATTTTAGAAAGAAAGGGTCCAGATTGTCTAGCCCGGCTGATTTGTAGGGGTCCAGATTTTGTAGCTCTTTCAGAACATCAGCTAACTGTATTTGGGAGTTGGAGAAATGGGGGAGGCTTGGGCGAGTTGCTGAGGGGGGTGCAGGGCTGTTGACCGGGGTAGGGGTAGCCAGGTGGAAAGTATGGCCAGCCGTAGAAAAATGCTTATTGAAATTCTCAATGATTGTGGATTTATCGGTGGTGACAGTGTTTCCTATCCTCAGTGCAGTGGGCAGCTGGGAGGAGGTGCTCTTATTCTCCATGGACTTTACAGTGTCCCAGAACTTTTTTGAGTTTGTATTACAGGAAGCAAATTTCTGCTTGAAAAAGCTAGCCTTGGCTTTCCTAACTGGTTCCTGACTTCCCTGAAAAGTTGCATATCACGGGGGCTGTTCGATGCTAATGCAGAACGCCACAGGATGTTTTTGTGCTGGTCAAGGGCAGTCAGGTCTGGAGAGAACCAAGGGCTATATCTATTCCTGGTTCTAAATTTCTTGAATGGGGCATGCTTATTTAAGATGGTGAGGAAGGCACTTTTAAAGAATAACCAGGCATCCTCTACTGACGGGATGAGGTCAATATCCTTCCAGGATACCCGGGCCAGGTCGATTAGAAAGGCCTGCTCGCTGAAGTGTTTTAGGGAACGTTTGACAGTAATGAGGGGAGGTCGTTTGACCGCAAAC